>JAMKQA010037127.1:0-18624 GCA_024699735.1 Posidonia australis | reverse complement strand
TTAGCGGAATGGGAAGGTAAAAGATGCAAAAGATGACTTGACGATTGTCCAATATATTTCAAACACAAGAACATCATTTGTATATAAACATCTATCTCTTGTAATCACTCTTCCAATCAACCGTACAACTTTTAGATGCATAGAACAATTGTTCCTTTTGATAGCCTCTCTAAATATTTTTCAGAATTATCTTCTTCTCTGTGTGCTTCACAAAAACATGTAAAAGACATCTGCTACACATTAACAGCAATGACAGAAATCTTTGTTTTGAGCAAGCCAATGCTCAAAAATTGCCAAATATATCATGCTATAAACATTTCAGTAGGATAAGATGGGACTGCGATTATTGAAAGTGCCGGAGGTGGCGCGCAGATCCAGAGGGGGCACGCAGATCCAGAGGTGGCGCGTAGATCCGGAGCAGCGCGTGATGTCGGCGACATGCAAATCTGGAGGTGGCGCGCAGATCCGGAGCTCGCACTCACGGGGAGGGGATACCTGCGGGGATGCGGTGGCGGCACGGCGAGTGAGAGACAGCGCGTGTTGTCGGCGGCACGCAGATCTGGGGCAGAGCTCGTGCTCGTGGAGGTGGCGCATAGATCCGGAGCAGGGCTGTGCTCGCAGGGAGGGGAATGCGGCGACACGTGCGGGGTGGCGGCACGTAGATCTAGGGCTCGCGCTCATGGGGAGGGGAAACCAGCAGGGATGCGGCGGTAGCATGGCGAGCTGGGAACCGCGGGGATGCAGCGGCGGCACGAGATCGGGAACCGCGGGTGGGGAAGAAATAAGGGATCAAGGGGTTCGCTCGTTTCAACCCTAAATCCTAATTATATATTTATATATTTTAAATATTTAATAACTTATATATATAGTCGGTTCGGTTAAACCACCCTTAAAACCACAAACCGAACCATAAGATTCGGTTTGGAGATATTTCAAACCGAACCAGACCATTAAATTTAAAAAACCGAACCGAACCACTAAAAATGGTTCGGTTCGGTTCGGTTCAATGGTTTCGATGGTTTGATGCCCACCCCTAGCGATAATTATTATAATTTTTATGATTTTCTAACATTTAAATATCTACATATATCACATAAATCATTATAAATGCCAAATAATCCAGAAAATTATTGAAATTTGGATGGCTTGGTAATTAAAATCACTTATCTTTATTTTTTTTTATCAAAGATGAGATTTTATGATAAGTGTAGATACCTCGATTTTACAGTCACTTGACAGCAGACTCCTTTGGAAAGATGCTCTGGTTGCAACCACCACACCTAAACCCTAACTCCACCAAACTCCTAAACCCTCAAGCCCACTTAAGCCCACACAAATCCACTCTAACCTAATCAAAGCAAAAACCTATAATTAAGAATTAAAACCAAATAAAACTCATTTAAAACATCTAAAACCCTAATTAATCAAGTGAAAACCCCAATTAAAGTCAAAATCAAATAAAATCTACTTAAAATCCAAATTAATTAAGTAAAAGTCCTAATCAAAACCAAAATCAAATAAAATCCATTTAAACTACTAAAATCCAAATTAATCAAGTGAAAACCATAATTAAAGTTAAAATCAAATAAAATCCATTTAAACTACTAAAATCCAAATTAATCAAGTGAAAACACTAATTAAAGTCAAAATCAAATAAAATCCATTTAAACCACTTTAATCCATTTAAATTCAGGGAAAAAACCTAAATTAAACTAAAAACCCTAAAGTCACTTAATTAAGCTAAAAAACCTAATTTAAACTCAAAACTTTAATTAAAACACAAAAAACCCTAATTAAACTAAAAACCCTGATAAAAAACTAAAACCCCTAAATTAAACTCAAAACTCTAATTAAAAGTTAAAAACCCTAATTAAACAAAAAACCCTTAATTAAAACCCAAAAAACCTAATTTAAACTCAAAACTCTAATTAAAATCCAAAACCCTAAAATAATTAAAATCCAAATTTGAAGTCAATTAATTAAACCTTAAATCACAAATCAACAGAATTTAATTAAAACCACAAAAAACTTAAGTTAAATAAAACTTTAAAATCCCTAAATCCTAAAACACAAAAACCCTAAAAGCAAAACAATAATCCTAAAAAACTTAATGTAAAACCAAGAATTTAAAACCTAAATTAAAATCAGAAAATCAAAATCATAAACCTAATTAAAAACCAAAAAATCAAAACCTAAAACAACACCAAAACCCTAAAACCTAATAATAAAAAAGAAACAAAACAAAACAAAGCCCACTCGCAGGCCCAGCCCAAACCAAACCTAATTAAAAACTTAGGACACAGAAAAATAAATGAATAGTGCCTTCTTCCTCAACTACACCCCCCTCCCATCGTTCCTTCCCCACAAGCTAGCCAACTGGTAGCCATGATCTGCATGAACAAGCAGCTTGGATTTCCACCCGTCATCTAGCGATAAAAACCCATAGAGCAACTGCCAAACGGAGGAGGGAAGAGAGACTAAATGGAGAGAGCATCGGAGACTAGAGGAGAGAACTTGAGAGACCCCCATTCGAGCCCCTAGAAGACCAGGCATTCCCCCACCTTCAGGCCACCTCATTCAACCCTCCTGCAAGACACCAGAACCTCCTAACCACCGCTGCCAGAGTCGCCTGACTAGAGGTGCACCGCCATCGAATTTCGCTGAGAAAGACAAGACCGCCGCCCAGGTACTCCTTCCCTTTCTCTTAATCCCAAAAAAGCTTCCTGTAGGTCTGTAGAATCTCCCTCGAACCTCTAGTTGTCTCTCGTTGGGCGTGCAAGACTAGTCCACCATTTTCCCCTTCCTTTGGTGGTGGGTTCACCACCATCGACGAGGCCGGTGGCCTCCTAGGCTCAGGTGAGGCCCCTTGAGCCTCTCCTCCCCTTTCCTCCCTCTTCCTCCTCCTTTTCTCTGAGCCACGTAGCTTAGCACCGCCGGTGCCCCTACAATCTTCGACCGTCACCGTCGACCCACTGAGCGGGTGAGGACCTCCGATCGTTCCTAGCTCAAACCGTCATCTCCAGAAGCATCCTTTGTAGCGCCACTCCGAGCTCACTCGCACCCATCGTCGGCGTTCGGGACCAGTGGAGCTACTCAACTAGTCTCGACTTGACCCAACCCTCTTGGATGTTTCCTCGTGGTTCTCTGATGCCCTTTTGGTCCTCGTCGCGTCGTCCCAGCAACTGCTCCACCTCCAGCCACCTCGCTGTCATTGTCCTCAACGCTGACCGACTCTTTAGGGGGTTCCCATGAAGGGGAAAGCACCCCAAGCCCTACCAGACTCGCCAGATACATCGGAGAGCTCCGTAGTGCTTCTCTCCAACTTCTTCGATCGTCGCCGGAGCCCTCCAGTTGCTTTGCCATCACCGAAGGCCTACCGAAGTCCTCGTCGGAAACTGGGCATTAGTGAACTTCGAAGGGTAGTTTTTAGTATAGGTCTAGTTTTAGGTTTTTATTTTTAAGTCCTTAAATCATTTCATTTAGGTCCTATAGTTCTGTATTTAAGCCCTTATAATTTCAAATAACTTTTGTTTCTTTACATTTTCAAATATTGCATCATGTCCCCTGAACTTTCATATTTTCATTTTCTATTCTATAAAAGTTTGTTTTATTACAGTTAAGTCCCTAAAATCATGTTTCTTTTATAATTAAGTCCTGGAATTTCGCATTTTGCCCCTAAAGTTCTTTGAAAGGAATTTTCTTTGTAAAATTTGCATTCATAACCCTGAAGTCATCCATAATTACACTGATCACGTAAAAAACTTGATTTCTATTTCATTTTGGTCTTGAAATTTTGCAAGTCAACCCCTGAACTCAATCCATAATGTTTTCTGGACAGGAACATTTATATCCAGGCCCTGAATCTTTTCTTAAATCAATAATCATGGTTTTAATTGTATTTTAAATCACATTTTGGTATGTTTCACATTTATTGATCACATGTGCTTGTAAATCATCACCTGAATAGAGTTTTCATCAAAAAACCATGTTTACAATATAAATGAATTTTTGATTTCACATTTTAGTCAGATTTGCATTTTATGTGTGAATTTTGCACAATCGACCTTGAATTTTCAAGAAATTACTAAAAGTGCAATTTTTACACATGTCACACCACAGAGCCACAATTTCATTAAATCTTTCATCTTAGCATTAAGATAAGACTTTTTGAGTACATTTTAACCAGGATCTTCCCCTCCTTGTGAATTTTACACATTAGACCCTAATTTTTAGGAAATTATCTAGGTGCAATTCTCAATCATCTGCACACTAAGATAGAAGTCACTGAATGTATTTTAATTTAGGTTTTCACCCCCTTTTTTTAAATTTTGCGTTTTGGTCCTTGTACTTGTCACTTATTGTGTTTACATCATTTTATTATTTTTATGGCCTTGTCCTCTACATGTTTTCACGAAAACAACATTTTCCTAACATTTTGCACATATTTTAGCATATCTAGGCCATGCATCATCCCTATACATGCACTTCTCACAACTGACCATTGAAATGACCAAATTACCCCTATGTCATTAATTCATGCACATGCATGTTAGTTATTGCACCAAGTCATGCATAATATTTGTCCAAATCATTCCTTAGTATCCTTTATCCATTTAGGTACATTTTCGTACATTCTACCTAGTTTTTGCTGCATTTGCACATCAGTCCATCCATTTTGAATAAGTCTGCATCTCATGTGTTTTTCCATGGATTTTTCTCCTACCTGTCTTCGGATTCCTTCGTTTGATATTTGATTTGACTACCTTTATTCCATATTTTCAGTTTTTTTCGATTTGATTTGAATTTCATCGCCCGTGGGTGTACATTAACTGATCGAAAGGCCCACATTGGCCCCATCACAGATTATTTCCCTTTTTTGATTTTCATGACCTTTTCCATGATTCTGATGACTTGGGTCTGTCCCACTTTTGGCCTTCTTAATATCGATATGGTTTTCCAGAGCTTTCTTTCCAAAACACGTCATTTTATGTGATTCCCTTCTTTCCAAAACACTGTTGTTGTTTGTCTGTTTTACGTGGACTTCTTCGTAATTTTTCCATCTCGATTTCCATGATGTTTTCCACGATTCTAATGATTTGGGTCTATCACATTTTTGATTCTCTTGATGTTGGTGTGGTCTTTACAAAAACACCGTCATTTTATGTGAATTTCTTTATATGTCACAGTTTACCTATTTTGCGTGAACTTCTTTGCAGTTTTTTCATCTTGATTTCTGCGATGTTTTCTGTGATTCTAGCGATTTGAGTTGGTTGTATTTTTGATTCTCTTGAGGTCTATATAATTTCCTGAGCCTTTCCCTGCAGAAACCTCATCATTTCATGTGATTTTCTTTGTTGTGTCATATTTTGTGATTTCATCATTTCGTGTGGATTTCTTTGCAATTTTCGTGTGCCATCGTACATCCATCTAGTCTTGTCTTGGCATTCATATTAGCATGATTAGAGCACAATCTATGCATAGTAAACATTCATTCAGTCCCTAGCAAGTAAATTAGACTAGAAAGACCGAGTTTCTCGGGCTTATGGGGGTGCCTAATACCTTCCCCGTGCGTAATAGGAATCTTTACCCATCCTCTGGTTAGTAGACATATAGCCTTCACATTTGCATCCCATGCATTCACTTTTGTGGTTTGTTAGTGGTTTTCCTCGTCTTTCCTTTAAAAGACTAGGTGGCGACTCCTTTTTTTTTTTATTTCATCCTATCTTGCGCCTTCGTCATCTTGGCATGACTATGACCTCCCCCATCTGGCATGACTCCGCACCGGATCCCGGGCCGGGCATGGTCACAATAACTTATCACATTTTAATGTTATAGCTTATATTTAATTCATGATAATGCTAAAAAATAAAGATAAAATCCAAAATATCCAAATGATTGCCAATCTATTTTAAATCAAATACATCATTGATTTTAACTGATGATTTCTCGTAATTATTAAAGATTTGATTTTCAAATCCAGTTTACTTAACATTTTAAGTGGAATTTGAATTTGAAAATTAATTTAAAATATCTTTCAATTACGAGTATGATTTTTCAGAATTGATTTGGTCAATATTTGATAATAGATTCATTATGGATATTTTATGATCATAATTTTCAAACCGGTGACTAGCTGACGTGGAAAATATCTTGGCTTCTGGGTGCTAATTCATCACATGCACTGAATCAAAGATATTTTACCTCGTTGCTTATATGGATAGCGACTCAGAGATTTTGTCACCTATCCCATAGTGGACGAGCTTTATAAAGGATTTTTTGCTATATTTTGCAAGTTTAATCCTGACCATTGATCTCCCACTCGTCATTGACAAGATCTAGAGCCCCCAAACTCTATAATTGACCCCTAGGTTAAGAGTTTGAAGGGGAAGGCACATTTTCAAATCTTTAGGAGCTAGTTCAAACCATAGAGAGAGAAAGCTACAACCCCACTCTGTCCAAATCCCCCATGGGAGTATCTTAGATCCACTTGTGTTCATCTTATCTAAGTCAAAGCACATCTCAGAGCTTCGCTAGGTCTTCACTTCTTCATCCACTCCACAGCGTACGAGGGTGAAAGGAGTATCTTCCAACTATTGCATTTTTTTTTTACATAAATCCATTGCATATTATTAAAATAGACTACGACATATGTATGCAGGGACAACCCTCCGGTTAGTATTAATCTAGTTAGTCATGTTGTTTATTTCTTTTTTTGATTCTATTTACTACATCTACTCTAATTCAGACAATTTTTCTTATTTGTTTTTGAAGGGAAGGAATACTACGTCGCATGAGGACACTGCTAGACAACACCCTACCGTCAACCCAGTGAATCAAGAACCTACATCAACAAATCAACTCTCGTAGGCATCTTATCAGCTAGCACAAGCAAAGGACAAGTGACGACCACAAAGGCTATCGAAGTGAGTGGACATGACGACAATTTTCATCAACACCCTCTCATTTTCACATCCACAGAAACAATTTCATACGTGATAAAAATTCATAGAAACAAGAATGATTAAGTCATTACCATACCTAGATGTGGCTCCAATGGAATTACCATATAGTGCTTCCATGAAATAAGCATACATGGGCAGCATTTAATGTTTAGACGTGTGTTACATGTGGGTTAATGTTCTGGATTTGTTGCCACGTCAAATAATGGGATGTAAAATAGGAAGTTACTATCAATATGGACAAGATGGAGCCATGTAACAACAAATAAAGATATGTATCTTTCATCACATGTGTCAAATGAAGGCTATTTCAGATTCGTTCCCATCATAGTCTCAAGTTTATTCTTTCATCACACACGTCATATAAAGGAATTTAAATAGAAAGTTACAGATTTTCTTGTGTCACATGTGGGAAAAAAAACTGACCCTAACTAATGGGAGTAAAATTAGGTAGTTGTACATTTGATGCCACCTAAATATAGAAGTTTTAAAATTCACAAATAAAAAAATCTTTTAAAACAACAATAACATTCATACATAGTGCAGACACCCCATATGCTTGCAATGGGACCCTAAACCCTAAAACTAACCAAAATCAAATTCAAAATCCTAAACTTAACTCAAGACTTAATCGAAAACCCCAGAATAGATTCAAAACCTCAAAATTAATTCAAAGCCTAATTCAGAACCCAAAATTCAACTCAAAACCCCAGATCAAACCATAAACTCTAAATCAAACCCAAAACCTAATTCAAAACCCTAACATAAACCTTAAATCAAACCCTAAAACCTAAATCAGGCCCCGATTCTCCCCTACAACCACCGTCGTTGGAACGCCGATGAAGCTTGGTTGGGGGGGAGGCTCACGCATCCATTCTTGCTTCTAAATGCGGGGAAAGCTTCCTCTCCTCGTTCTTAGCCCTTCGGAAGTTCAGAACCACTGCGCCACAACCCCCAGAGCCTTCTTCTTCTCCGGCACCGTTGCCGGAGTCGTGTCGACCGCGCAGGGGATGGGGGGCCAGCTTCGACCATCAAGCGCCTGATTCAAACTGTTGGATCTCCTACCCTCCTTGCTCCTGGCCCCCCATCCCCTGCGCGGTCGACACGACTCCGGCAACGGTGCCGGAGAAGAAGAAGGCCTACCCTCCTTGCTCCTGGTCAGCCCTGATGCATGATCGAGCATCAGGATGCCTCAGAAGGGCATCCCAGGCGGTCGTCAACCGCGGAGTACCGTCGTCGGTGGTCGTCATTTTTTTTTTCATTAAAAAAAACATAAAAAATAGTTTTCTCTTTAATAATCTTTTGAACTTTTCTTTTTCTTACACATAGGTCCTTGTTTCTTGCATTTAAGTCCTTGCATATATTTTAAAAACCATTTTAATAATGTTTGCTTTGAAATATTGCAATGTGATCCCTATACATCTTGTTAATGTTTTCCAACCTTTAAAGTTTGATAAAAACCCTCAGAGTTACTTTTTACTTTTGCATGAAAAACCTTGATCTTCATTAAAATTATTTTGAATGCAAGTCTTTTTGTCAAAATTGCAAAGTAAACACTGGATATTCAAATATTCACTCAAATGTGTTCAAAAATTGCATTTAAACCCTGAACTTCACTGATTTCACATTGAATGCATATTTTCTAGGGAGAAATTTCGTGTCAGTCCTTGAAACTTCTTGTATTCATACATAAACTCTTTTTCTTGCACATTTAACCCTAAATTATTGCAGAATTGTTTTAAACATATGTTTTATTGGCAAAATTGCATATTGAACCCTAAGGATCTTGAATTTAACCAAAATGCACAGTTTTGCACATTTGACCCCTAATTTCTTCAAAAATACACAAATGTGTTTTCCTATGTATTTTTGATGATTTAGCCTCAGAATTTCAGTTTTCATTTAGAACATGTGAATTTTGCACAAAAGCCCCTGGAAATTACATATTTCACTTACACATGCATTTTGTACATTTTGTTCCCTCTTTTCAAGCTTATTTTCTCATGCGTTCTTCCATGCATCGTGCACGCATTTCTAACTCATTTCAGACTTGATTTTTCCCATCGTTTCCTGGATTTCTTTCGACTTTCACAACTTTGATTTGATTTGGTTTTCTATCACCCAAGGGTGTACATTAACAGGCTTAACAATGTCGACATTGACTCGAATGAGGATTATTTTGTCCAATTTGATTTTCTCAGATTTCTTCAAGTTTCCGCTATTTTACGCGATGCTTTCCGAGAATTCTCGATTTTCATGATTTTCCTCATCGCCCAAGGGCATACAGTAAAGTGGCATTTTCAATGCCTACACTGTCCCTCGAATTATCATTTTTTCCTTTTTATTCATTTCTTTGATTAGGCATGTTTTCACAGTCATCTCAAGCATGTGCATTCAAAGTGGACAAGCATACACATAATAGACCATTAGCAGGCAGGAAACCTAGAAAGACCAAGTTCTTCGGACGCATGGGGGTGCCTAATCCCTTCTCCATGCCTAACAAGAATCCTTACCCTTTCTCTGGCCCGTAATGGCCAAGTGTTGCATCCATTAGGCACGAAGCATGCATATGTTTTCTTTGCCTTGATTTCTTTTGGTTTTTCCTTTGTGTTTGGTTTTCATTGTCTTTCCATTAAAAGACTAGGTAGCGACTCCTTTCCTTATCCTTTCTTATCATTCCTTGGTGTTTCCAAGTCTAGTCTTCTTTCTCGGATTCACCATTTTCGCCGTGACCATATCGAGGCCCCTCATGTGCTTCCACGCACCTAGGAGAGCTATGTAGGGTTCCACCGGCATGGTCACAAGAACTAGCGACTTCGTTGGGGATAACCAGATTCTAGGATTCATTTGGTTTTTTTTTTTGCTTGTTTTTGTCTATATACTTCATGTTTGTTTGCTTGTTCTATTTGCTTGTACATATTTGCTTGTACTTGTGAGCACTACACTAGCACATGCCATATTCATGACTTTAGCTTGATTGGTTGACTATTTAGATGCCATAATTGTGTTTTTTCTTCTCCTTTTTGTTTTTTCCATGGTTAGGAGAGTAAAGACATGTTTGCCTCCCTTCTTTGTTAAAATATGTGACTATGCTGGTGAAACCCTGCACTGCTCTCCTAAGTGCATGGAAGCACACGAGGAGTCTCGATACGGTCACGGCAAAGATGGTGAATCTAGAGAAGAAGACTAGGCTTGGAAACACTAAGGAAAGATAAGAAAGGATAAGGAAAGGAGTTTCCACCTAGTCTTTTAATGGAAAGACGAGGAAAACCAAACACAAAAGGAAAAATCCAAAAGAAACCAAGGCGAAGAAAACATATGCATGTTCCATGCCTAATGGATGTAGTGCACAAATCAATGCGGGCCAAAGAAAGGGTAAGGATTCTTGTTACGCATTGGGAAGGGGCTAGGCACCCCTATGCACCCGAAGAAATCGGTCTTTCTCGGTTTCCTTCTTGCTAGTGGTCTATTGTGTGTATGCTTGTCTACTCTGAATGCACATGCTAGAGATGATTGTGGAAACATGCCAAATCAAAGAGAAGAAATGAACAAAAGTAAAAAAATGATAATCTGAGGGACAATGTAGGCATTGCAAATGCCACTTTATTGTACGCTCGTGGGTGATGAGGAAAATCGAGAATACTCGGAAAGTGTCATGCAAATCAGCGGAGACTTGAAGAAATCTGAGAAAATCAAATTGGTGAAAATAATCCTCATTCGGGTCAATGTTGACATTGTTAAGCCTGTTAATGTACGCCCTCAGGCAATGGAAAGCAAAATAAAAGTCTGAAAAAATCTAGGAAACAATGTGAAAATCGAGTTTGAAACAAGTCAAAAATGTGTGCATAATGCAAGAAAGAAGACATGAGAAAATATGCATGAAATGCGAAATAAATTGTACAAAATGCATGTGTGAGTGAAAAATGTAAATTCCAAGGACTTTTGTGTAAAATTCCCAAATTTTGAATGAAGACTGAAATTCTGTGGTTAAACCACCAAAAATACATAGGAAAACACATTTTGTGTAATTTTGAATAAATTAAGGGTCAAATGTGCAAAACTATGCATTTTTGGTCAAAATCAGGATTCCTAGGTTTCAACATGCAATTTTGTTAGTAAAACATGTATTTAATGCAATTCCGATGAAATTTAGGGTTAAATGTGCAAGAAAAAGAGTTTATGTTTGAAAACAGGGAGTTTAGGGACTATTCTGTAATTTCTCCCATGAAAATATGCATTCTATGTGAAATTAATGAAATTCAGGGGCTAAAATGCAATTTTTTAACACATTTGAGTATATATTTAAATTCTTAGGGTTTAATTTGCAATTTAAACAGAGAAATATGCATTCAGAACTATTTTAATGAAGCTCATGGTTTTAAATGCAATTTTTGAGCACATTTGAGTAAATGTTTGAATATCTAGGGTTTAATTTACTATTTTGACAGAAAAGCAAGCATTCAGAACTATTTTAGTAAAGCTCAAGGTTTATTATGCAAAATACTAGACTTAAATGGTATAAAAAGTAGTTTTGAACGTTTATTTCAAATTTTCAAACCTAGAAAACATTAATACAGATTTAAAGGGGGTCATCAGCAATTGCCCAAAACAAATATTATTAAAAAGAAGTAAAAAACTATTGCAGGGACCTAAATGCAAGAAATAAGGACCTGAATGTAAGAAAAAGAAAAGATCAGAAGTTCTGTTAAAAGAAAACTATATATATATATATTTTTAAAAACATGCGACAACCGCCGGCAATAGAGCCTCGCCATCAACGACCGTCTGGGATGCCTTTCCTAGGCTTCCCGATGCCTGATCACGCATCAGGCTTCACCATGAGTAAGAGGAGAGGAAGAGAAAGAGATCCAATGGTTTGGATCAGGAGCTTGATAGATGGAGTTGGCCCCCCACCTCTCGTGCCGGCGACAAGACACCGGCGACAGCACCGAGGAAGAAGGTGGTTCCAGAGGCTGCAATGCGGTGGTCTTGAGCTCCAAGAAGCTTGGCGACGCAGTGAGGAGTAATTCCCCCAGCTCATAGGTGAGAATGGCATCAGTCATCTCCCTCCCGATCCTGCCTGCCTCGATGTTTTCTTCTCCGATAAGCTCAACTGCAGGGGGCTATCCAAGGCACAAAATGGAGTCTTGGCTGCTCCGAAGTGCTAAGGGTGCGTCGTGGAAGGATCCTGGATGCTTGGAGTGATGCGACGGGGTTGGAGGCACCCAATCGAGTTCTGCTACCAATCGTCTTCTCCGATGATGACAACGAAGCTCGATCCCGGCGAGTGGCTCCTGGAGGCTTGATGGAGGCTCGAAATGGTGTCCAGAGGATCGAAGAAGAATAAGGAGGATTGTGGGGGAAGGATCGAGCACATTGGGGCACGAATCGATCAATGGATTCGTGCCCCCACCTATGTTGCCAGTAAATGACTTTGGTGACCCGTGGAACTTTGATTCTGGCCAGAGAAACCCTCTAGCTCTGTTGGAATCGCTTGGGGAAGGAGGAAGACCTAGGAGACCATTTTGGAAGAAAATTGAAGTCAGTGGAGGGCATACCTGCGAGGACAGTGGAGATGATTGCTAGAGGTCGTCGGAGCTCGCCGGAGGTGGCCTGAAGTTGGAATTCTTCCCCTCCCCAAGCTTCCTCTCTGATCTTGGACTTCTCTAGTTGCTTTAGTTGTGAGAAAATAGCTTGTTGGCTCTCCTTTTGGAATTTTCCAAGTTTTTCTCTCCATTTTCCCTTCTTCTTTTTTGCAATTGGGGGGGGGGGGTGTATTTATAGGATAGGTTGTTATAAGTGGTTATGGTTAGTTATAGGTTGTTATGGTAGAGTGGGAAGTAGTTAGGGTTTGTTTGGGTTGTTAGAGGTTGTTATAGCTTTTATGGTGAAGGTAGGAAGTGGTTAAGTCTGTTAAGATGAAGTGGGAGGTGATTAAGGTTGTTAAGGTGAAGTGGGAGGTAGTTAAGGTTGTTATGGTGGAGTGGGAAGTTGTTATGGGTTGTTAGGGCTTGAGATTAGGATTTAGGGTTTGACTTATGTTTTAAGGTTTGATTTGGGGTTTAGGATTATGTTTTGAATTAATTTTGGGGTTTTGAATCAATCCTAGGGTTTTGGATTAATTCTATGGTTTTTGAATTATGTTTTGAATTAATTTTAGGGTTTTGAATCAATTCTAGGGTTTTGGATTAATTCTAGGGTTTTGAATTATGTTTTGAATTAAATTTAGGGTTTTGAATCAATTCTAGGGTTTTGGATTAATTCTAGGAATTTGAATTATGTTTTGAATTAATTTTAGGGTTTTGAATCAATTCTAGGGTTTTTGATTAATTCTAGGGTTTTGAATCAATTCGAGGGTTTTGGATTAATTCTAGGGTTTTGAATTATGTTTTGAATTAATTTTAAGGTTTTGAATCAATTCTAGGGTTTTGGATTAATTTTATGGTTTTGGACTATGTTTTGAATTAATTTTAGGGTTTTGAGTTAGGTTTTTGGATTTTGAATTTGATTTTGGTTAGTTGTTGTGTTTAAGGTCTAACTGCAAACATATGGGGTGTCTACAAAATAAAACACACAAACTCAGATAAACAAATAATAAGGCATAACTAGAGACAACTGCTCACAATTCCCCCTGGTATAATAAAATGCAAGTAAAAAATACAAAAGTATATCGTATGATTGATCATTTTAGAAAGCATGCATCTTGTCCATTGGGTCCATCCATAGTTTGTGAAGGACAATTCTAGTAACCTGTTTTATAGCTTTGGCATAGGATGTGTTGCTAGTTCATCCCCCTTGTTTAGGGTTGTGTCGATGGTAGTAGAGGGTACAATTCCATGCTACTGTAGGAGACGAGGCCACCAACGTACTACATGTTCACTACCTACACTTTGGCCAGGATTTAGAATGGGAACCTTACTTTTCTGACCAGAGTCAAAACCTAAAACCCATGAGTGCGTCCCATGTAGTCAACCATATGTGGGACATGCATGGTGAAAGAGTGCACTTTAGGACATTCATCCGCATTGTGTGTCATGGCGTGCCACTTTAATAACTCGCATTTGTCTTTGCGTCGTTGTTCAAGTTTTGATACCTATTTCTCTTACCTGTTTTCTCAGGTAGCTTGTTGCGAGGTCCTCAGCTAGGAGCTCTGGTGTCTTCGTTGTAGGTGGCCTCCCGTGGTTGTTTTCTTTTGCCTTTTCCGAACTATTGGTCACTTTTTGACTGTATTTCGTCTTAGAGCTCGTGTGTTTGCTTTTTTTTTCCACAGCTCCATTTATTTTGCTTGCAGTTGGCCACGGCCCTACAGACCCGCAAGCCACCAGTTATTGTTTTGAAGGGGGACCCACATTCAGATCCTCCTTCCCTCACTTTGACTGCTTCTTCTCCCTCTGTGCGTCCCTATTTGGGAATCATAGAGGATCCTTATCTCCTCTTCCAGGACAACGGCAGACACATGCCGATCTTGGGTCCGTCACCGAGTCGATTGCGGTGACTACCACACAGGTCCCAGAAGTTCTGCCAGCTACACCCTATCTCTCGGACCCACCTATTTCAGGAGTTCAACCAGCTATGGTTGTATCTGTTTTAAGGGACATTCCTGTTCCGCACTTGCCTTCAGACCTATCTTTTGATGGGTCTTCGGCCACATAGGCTCAGTACTTGAGAGCTTTGGCCTGAGGGTTCGAGCGCATGGCCCTTTCTCTTGATCCAGTTAAGAGTCCTTCTCTTTCTACCTCTGAGGTTCCAATGCAGACCACTATAGTATTGCAGGCTCACCCCACTTCACCACCGCCCATACCATTGCCCCAACATCACACTGCTCTGGCGATAGAAGCATTATCTCTGCCTACTGCACTACAACTGCATTGGTCACAACATGCATCACAATCACTTAAGAATCAACCCATTAGTTGTGCAAGAACATAGTATTTCTCAAGTCCGTCTCCCGGAGCTGTACCGGTGTTGTAGTTGTTGCTCTTGCCTTCAACACAACACATAGCACAACATACTCAAAACCCACCTAAGCATCATGATCAGGTCCCAACTCGTAGGTCATCACTGCACACTAGGTGCACACCTTCCACTGTCAAGCCGGTGCATCACATCACATCGGCTCAACAACGACAGCAACCTAAGGAGAAACAAGGCCGTCGTGTTGAAAGCGACTACACCCTGCTAGTTGAGTTGCTGAGCATTGTTTTTCCTAGTGTTATGTCACTTTTGAGACTCCCGGATCTACATCCCCCACCAACCCCACTCCCTCGATGGTACAACGCGAATGTATACTGGGATTATCACCGAGCCTCGGGGCACTCAACTGATAATTGCCACACTCTGCGAGATGTCGTTCAAACTTTGATTGACAATGGGACCTTTGTTGTTAGCACAGCACCTACATTCATAGCTTTATCATCACCAGCATCTAGGTCAGCACGCATTACACATCCACACACCACCGTTGAGCCGACATGTCTTGTTGTGTCTGTTCAGCAAGGGCAGCAACAATGGCAAGGGCAGCCTTGCTGTAAGGAAAGTGACTTTACCCCACTCGAGGATTCGTTGAGCGACATCTTTCCTAAAGTTATGCTATTCCTGCAGCTACCAAAGGTTCGTCCACCACCAGACCTGCTTCCTAGGTGGTATGAGTCCAACTTGTTTTGCCATTTCTATCGCACCTGTGGCATTCGACAAACAAGTGTTACACTCTCCGAAATGCTGTCTAGGATTTGATTGACAATGGGGACATTGTCATCAATCCACAAAAGGCAGCACACACATACACTTGCACACACACCGGCACATGCACGTGCACACCCTAGAATAGCCGACCCTACCTTTTTTGAGCCAGCAAGCTCTGAGGATGTTGGAACTTCAGAGGTTTCTTTTCCTCTTTCTCACAACTCTTTACTAGGGAATCCATCGGGCCTCATTTGCCTAGTTTGTCCTCTCTCAGCTTTTGTCCGGCAGCACACACATATGTTGCTCTTGTTCTTGTTCCTCATTAGCTTAGTTTGTCCTCTTGTCTTTTCTTAGTTTTGTTCGGTGACACTCACGTGTGCCACTCTTGTTCTTGTTCCTTTGTGGGGGGGTCTAACCTAAAGTTTGCCAGTTTGCCATGCATCGATCCGACCCAGCACGTGCAAATACCCTAGATCTGGTAGGAGACAGTCGTCACAGCAGATATCAACTCCAACAGAGATACAATCCTAATGTCACTAACAGATTCGACATTCACAGTGACAGTCTCAGTTTCAATAATGGTTTTGATTGCCTTGGTTACATCTGCCTTGATTCCGATTCCCAGCAACACTGCTAGGAGTTACATTGAACCTCAATGGCATCGACAAAACAACAACAACAAGGATCGGAGCTGTATCTTTTTTCCTTTGCTTCCTTTGTTTTTCCTTTTGCATCACCATATACCAAAACACAAAAAATAGAAAAAGCACAAAAGATGAAAAAGAGAAAGAAGAAGAAAAACACAAAACAGAAAAACATTAAGAATAATAGAAAATAATAGTTTGCTTGTCAATAACATTTTGCCCAATGATGAAAAATTGGAAAAGCATGCCAATGTCAGAATGGATTATTCCTCCTCAGTTGTCACTACATAGACGACCAAGTTAGCAAGGGAGCCACATAACATCAAAGCAAGACGAAATGTCCAAGCTCTGCAAGGATCCTGCACCTCCAAGAGGGAGATAAAATGTTAGGGGTGACTGAGAGTGTTAGCCAGAAAAGAAAACATACATTCGCAAGGGCATAAAAGAATAAAGAAGACAGAAGTTAGCTCAAGAGTGAGGGGCATGCGTTGTAGCTCTACCCTTACCTTACCTTGGATAGGAGTTGGAGTATGCACATAGTAAAATCACGCCTTTGAGGGACTGACCCACCCTCTTCCAATAAAGGCCTCCTGAATAGATCGGACGTTTATTACCTCCAAGTCAAGGCTAGAGTGAAACCACACGTCTATGAGGGAGTAAAAGAAAAGACAACGGTATTGAAAAGAAAAAGCAGGTGCAGGACCTTAAAGAGTTTGGCATGGAGCCAGGTCCATTACACTACCATATAGCGAGTTCGACTGCCACCACTACCCAGTGAGAACCACCAATGACTTGCGAATCTCTGTAGTGTCAACTGAGTTGAAGGTGTCATCCTCCTCTAACAGGTATACAGCTTTCCAACCTAGCTACAGGTAGACAAACAATCAAACTAAACAATCAAGCGATCCAGCTAATGAACTCATTGAACAAGCAAAGTAATAAATGCAGATAACAAGCAACTAAAATCACAAGGCATGCATTTCTTGATCAAACAAAAAGGTCACTCTTAAATAATTAATTTGCTCACAATAAAAGTGTCCTCCACAATAATCATAATCATCACAATTTTGCTTGGATGAATCTTTTTGCTTGCATATGGTTTAATTCAATAGGGTTCGTTCCAAGTACTTTTAGCTAGGGCCATTTCAGCTGCCCAGTGGTTAAAGAGCATAAGCGGCAAGGACACCGTTAGTGTACGAGCTACACGGAATTGCAGAATCAACAGCATGACAACAATTCCTTCGCAGCAGTTCAAGTGTGGTAAACAATATTTGGAGAATGCCCGAGGTTAACACAGTCAAGTACATGTTTGTAGCCAGAACACAATGACACAAAAAGTAGCAGGATAGAGAATGGCTAGCCTAAGACAGACTACGATTTATCACAATACTTCCTACCATCAGAGTATAACTTAGGACAGTGGATGAATATACATGCCTCCAGTCAGTGAACAAATGTGTCTCTGACCTCAACTAAAATCAACCTCAACCACTTCAGTGATTCAAAGTACGCCTATAGTCACAACCTAATCCTCAAGTCTTTACATCCTCGAGTGGTGCCCAACACGTCCCAAGGTTGCTTGACTCGATGCCGAGGCATCCATTTTGCCTTGGTATCTCCTGATCTGACTTCTATTTTCATTGAGTATCATTCACCTTTTATGCTAGGGGCATGTCAGTTGCTTTCTAGCTAAGCTCACACAATCTGTTACTTGGTTCATCAAGGGCAAGTC
This sequence comes from Posidonia australis, assembly GCA_024699735.1. Classification (NCBI taxonomy): domain Eukaryota; kingdom Viridiplantae; phylum Streptophyta; class Magnoliopsida; order Alismatales; family Posidoniaceae; genus Posidonia; species Posidonia australis. Next base: position 607 of record JAMKQA010037127.1, on the reverse strand, counting down.
AGTTGTTCTCTGCTAAGGACCTAATCATCAAATGATTAGCGAAGACAACAGCATGACTGTGGACTCTACGCAACAATCCAGAATTTGGCAAATACAATCAGAAGAATGTCCTACAGTAGTGTGGCCAAGTATAGAGCTATCAAAACACCACGGTTGAACAGAACACACCCTAAACATACCAGTCAGAGGTAGGTTACAATCCTGATCAAAGGCCTTTATCGAGTTGCCCCGATTCCTTCTACCTTCCAAGTACAATACAGGATGGCATGTGGGTATACATACTTCCAGTCACTTGATGAATGTATCACTTTCTTCGACTAGTGATGGTCTCAAGTACTCTAGTGGTTCAAGGAACATCTGTAGTTACAATCTAGCTTCCAATACCCCATACCCTCAAATGATGTCCAGCGAGTCCAATACTAGGGGCATGTCAGCTACTCTTTGGTCAAGAATCACATATCATCACTACAAGAAAAATTAGATTTTGCGAGGACAGCCGGCGAGGACTTAGCGAGGACATGTCCTCGTAAAAATATAACGAGGCGATATAGCGGGGAGCTTGCGAGGAAATGTCCTCGCTTAAAGTTAGCGAGTAGATAGCGAGGAC
>JAMKQA010037126.1:0-15385 GCA_024699735.1 Posidonia australis | reverse complement strand
TGATCAAAGCCATCTTATTATTCATGTAATTAAAATCAAGATGAGTTAATGGGTTCATGTATGAAAACATGCAAAGTGAAAAGGAATAAAACATGATATGAGCAAATCCAATCAAAACACAAACAAGTCATGCTATCTCTACTGCATAACTTTTTTACTTAGAAGCTAGGCATGGATCTATGTGTAAAGAAACAATAAAATAAAGACAACTCATATATGCAATATGGTGCAGATTTTATGCTAGAAGAAAAGTAAGCGTGCTTGCAAACGAGAGTATAGATTTGCATGGAGAACATCTTACAAGAAGGACAAGCAAAATCATCATTGAAATCTCATGAAAACATAAAGGAAATTAGACCATATGTAAGTTAATTTCTAACATGCCTTATTCCAATGTAAAAGAACAAGAATTAAAGGAAAAGTGAGAAGGCCTACCGTGTCCTAGATGTTCCTTCAAAGAAGACCCAAGATAATAAGCTCCTTGATGCTTTGGAAGGGCTGAGGATATCTCTAGATGCAAGAAGAAAGCTAAGTGCTCAAAGGGACGGTTGCAGAATTCTGGTTGCAATTGTGTGTCTTCAACTTTTCTAATCTCTCAAATGGCTACCTATAGGTGTCTATTTATAGGGAACTCTCATGGGTAACTCATAGGAATGCAGGGAGCCTCGTAGATGAAAAGCCTGGAAGATTCCATGGCATATTCGTTGGTGGAGGTAACAACCATGGGAGGTAGAAAGCCAACAGCCAACAGCCAGCAGCCAGAAAAGTGGTTGTGTGTCAGGTTGGTGCGCCAACTTGGTGCTCCAGCTATGTGCGCCACCTATGTGTGCCAGGTTGGTGTGCTAGCTAGGTGTGCCAGGTAGGTGTGCTAGCTAAGTGTGCTAGCTAGATGTTCTAGATAAGTGTGCCAGCTAGGTGTGCTCCCCTACTTGTTTGGTTTTCTAATTGGGCTTAGGGCCTATTGCAAGCTTAGGGTTGATCTGGCTAATGGGATTCAAGGGTCAGCCACATCCAAAGCAACATCTGGAAAATTATCAATGAGTCACCTAAAAATTGGGGTGTCTACAATAGGCAAACCTCTAATATCTACTAAAGTGTGGTTCAAACTTTCTAATGAATTTGAAGTATGCAAATTATATCTTCTACCTAGGAAAAATGCATTTACTTAGTGTTCCTTTGCTCCAAAGTTCTCAACTTTCTGAAATGTAATAAGATTATGTGTCTTCAACTCGTTCATTCTTTTTTCAAAATCAAAAGTTATATAAGCTTTGACTACAACCAAAAATATTGACTTAGTATGTAACATCTGTGCTTGATTATCCAGATTATTGTTAACCATAAAATAATTGTGATATTTGTGTAAAATGGTTTATTAATGGATAATCATAGTGATTCTGGCCCAATGTGTATGTTTTCTCTCTATATGGCTGTGTTGGCTTGGTTTCCCTGGTTGAGTGGCATTTTGGCCTGTGTGGCTCCGATGTGAGCATGGAATCTTGGTTGGCTTCTGGTCAAACCATGCACAACGTCACCTTCACGTGCCATCTTTCCATCTTTCTTTCTTCATCTTCTTTGCTTTTCTTTTCTTCCCCATTCATGAGCTTATATCGCCTGCTCGTCCCATCTCCTCCTTGCTAGTAGGTGAAAAGCTACTAGTGGCTGGCGGGATTCGTGGGTGGTAGAGGGGTAAGAGGAGATAAAGAGAGGGGAAGGCCATCGTGTTGGTGGCATCGGGTGCAATAGGAGGGGGAAACAAGAGAAGGTGCAAGCCAGAGAGAGAGAGAGAGAGGGCAAGAGGCGATGGTGCCAAGGCTTTTCTAGAGGATCAGGAGGCCCAGAGATCGCCGAAGGGGAGGAGAGCTCGCCAATGAGGTGCGTGGCTCGCCAAAGAGGTATGCGTCGCTCCTTCCTCTCTGTTTATGTATTATGAGTAAAATGGGTAGAAAATCATGACAATTACGATAAAATCATGGAAAATTGTGAAATGGTATGAATGAGTTGAAATACATACTTAGGAATGGATTATGCCATGTTTGTGATGATTTATGATGGATTTTTGAATGGAAATGTAGAATGTGCTACAGTGATGTGTTTTGTGCTCTCTGTGTTTGTGATTTTATTCTGAGAGTTATGGTTTATGGTTTTTGATAAAATTTTTCTCAAATGGTAGTTAACTTAGAGCCCTACATTTAGTGGATTTTAGATGAATTGTGGTTCACTAGAGATGAGTCCGCTGGCGGCTCCCATTCTGGCAAATGAGCGTCCTAGGGCTTCAAGCATCTTTTCTAGAAATTGTAGATTTTGGTATGCCGAATGGATTCAGTATGTCATTTTTCTATCGCTATTAGCCCCAAGACCCTGTTTCGGTCGATCAAAATATTTCGATCTATCAGATCAGGGGATTTTGGACGATCGATCAGAAATTTGGTTGATCGTTCTGGGTTTTTGATCTAGGTTCAGTCTACCGTCTTGGGTTTGACATACCAAACTAGACCTCAGAGCCATATAAAAGAGATGTTGATTAATGATGAATGTGAATGGTTTTTTAAGTGGTTTTGGCATTTTAAGTGTATTCTACATAATGAAATAATGGATCATGGAAATGATTTCCGTAATAATGAAATGAATGATTTGATGTGGTTTTAGGCATGAGTCCCATAAACATGAAATGTGATGATTTTAAATGGTTTATGGCATTTGAGATTTTGATGATATCCCCTCCTGTGAGTGGGGGGATGATGTAGGAATGGATATTTCCTGTAATGAAAAGATTTGAAAGTGGTTTTAAAGAAAACTGCATGTTTAGAAAAATGGATTTGATATTCTTCCAGATCCACATGGGTTTGGTGTCAGCAATCTGGCAGAGCTATGAGACTCTAATGGAACCAGTTGTCAGATACAATTATGGTTGCCCTAGTTGGGGTAGTTGAAAGAGACTGGAGTACCCCATATGAGACTCTATTGGCTGGTCCTAGAGGTGTGAACCTGGGTGTTTGGACACAAATGGGATGTTTGGAAAAGACGTATCCCTATGCATATATGTTGAAAAGGAAATGTTAAGGCCTGCTGACTGGGACAGTGTCATCGCACACAGGAAACTTCACCACGACAGTGCAGTAGGATTGGGGTTGGTGCCTCACCAATTGCTTGTGTGCTTGGTTGCCTCTGATCAAGGTGACAATATTGAAAATAATTGTGAAATGTGAATGTGGTTTTGAACTGGAATCAGATTGTGTCTTGACTTGAGGTTCTAGCTGGGTTCTAGTACGAGTGGAGACTTGAGGTTTTAGCCAGTTGCCAAACCAAGTTGTGATTGTGTTTTGAGCCATGTGTGGCCTTGTGCTTTAGGTTAGATCTGGTCGAAAATATGGTTTTTCTCCGAATGCATAAGTGTTTGAAAATGCATGAGATTTGAATAAAGAAAGAAAATGATTTGAAAATGACATGGTTTTGGAAAGAGGATTTCAGAGTTTGTGAAATAGTTTTATAACTAATAGAGAATAGAGTTTTCTCGTGGTTGGGCATGTACTGGGTGACTTAGAGGTCACTCACTCATGTTTTATTTCCTTGTTTTGGTTATCAGTTGCATAGCTAGAGTGCAGTCCAGTCACCGGTGTCCGAGTTTCAGAGCCACTAATCGCAGATTGTTTTTGGGTAGTAGTCTTTCCTCGGTTATTTTAATTGTTGTAAATTATTGTAATTAAGGGTTGATGCTATTTATGTAGTGCCTCTAGGGAGGGGCATTACAAAGTGGTATCAGAGCCTTGGTTCATTAAGGTGCACCGACTTGGTAGGTGTTCGGTATAGTGGCTCAGTAGGACTGCACGAGTAAAATAGTTGCACCTGACTTTATTTGTTTGTTTACCTGTCTTGTGGTGGCAAGAAGATACGGAGAGGCTGTGGTCACGATAAGACCCTTGTGCCTGACTCTGAGGTCGAGGAGGGTAGTGCCTAAAGGGGCATGCAGCAGAAGTTTAGTGAGATGATGTGGCGCTTCATCCAATCCTTTGGCAGTAACAAGGAAGAGGCAAAAGGAGACCTGTGGATCAAGCAATTTCGCTAGCTGGGCGCGCCGACCTAAAGAGTGTGAGGCTTGGTACCTGGAAGTGGAGAAGATCCTAGAGGGGATCGAATGTCTAGCTGAGAAGTGGGTTAGAATTACCACTTTTTAGCTCAAGGATGCTACAGACTAGTGGTAGAGGACTACACGCTGCACCAAGTTTCTGTCAAACATGCATCTGATCTCTTGGGAGGACTCCTGGGAGGTATTCTACGAGTGGTTTTTCCTTGAGCACGAGAGGAACAAGCTGGACAGAGAATTCTGGAACCAGAAGCAAGGAGATTTGTCTGTGGCTACTTATGAAGCAACCTTCTTTATGCTAGAGTAGTTCTCTCAAGTTGTTGTCACTGAGAAGAATAGAGCCAAGAGATTTGTGGAAAGGCTAAATCTAGCACTCCGATCAAGAGTTATTGGCTTTCGATGCTAGACCTTGATGGACACTATTGAGCTTGCAAGCCACTACGAGGATGAAAGCAGATTATTCCAGGAAGAATACCCCAAAAGAGACAAGGGGAAGAAGTTCACCTCGTGACTTTCTGTTTCTAGAGCGTCGAGTTCTTGGAGCTCCGGGAAGAAACGAAAAGAGTGGTCAGCTTTTGGTAGGGAAGAAAATGTTGGTTTCAGCAGAGTTGGCTTGAGCTGTGGCTCGAAGGGAGGACTTTGCCACATCTGTGGTAAGAAGGAACACATAGCAGTACAGTGTTGACACAGATAGAGGAGGCAAGAGGGCGTGGTATGCTACAACTGCAAGACGTTTGGATACTTTCAGGAGGACTGTCTCAATATGCCAAAGCCAGTTGAAGATGTACCTCGTTAGCCTACTAAGGGTAGGGTGTTTTCTATTGCTGCCTTAGATGTTGATCCATCAAGAGATGTTGTAGATGGTGAGGATTAGATGTGGCATTGTGATTGGAATCCTGTCTTGTATGATGGATTCTATATGTAATCGACACTATATTTTGTTATGACTATGATTATGGTTATGACGTGTTGATGTTAGAGGTGGGCACCCAAACTGCCCAAATCGGTTAACCGAATCGAACCAAACCATGTTTAGTAATTCAGTTCAGTTTTTCAAATTCAGTGGTTTGGTTTGGAATATCTCCAAACCGAAGAACCCTATGGTTCAGTTTGTAGTTTCAAGGATAGTTTAATCGAACCAAACCAAACTCAATATAAACTATATATGTAAATATGTATATTAAATATTTAAAAGAATATAATTAAGGATTTAGAATTTAAAACCACGGCTCGAATTGTGGTCATTCTTATGTATCTTTTACCAGGCTGAAGTTAAACAAAAACATTTCTAGTCATTCTTATATATCTTTTACCAAATTATTTTACGTTTGATACCTGTAGTCAATAAGTTTCGCTATTGTAATTCTATCATAACATGATACATGAGAATTTCATATTACTAGGAATCATGATTTCTATTTCCATTGCAGTATCAGACATGGTTATTGTCATTTTATCTTATATCTAGTTATTTTGTTTCATTTTTCACTATTAGTATTAAAAATGAAATGAATTTAGCAACATTGGATGTTAAGGGATTAAATATTATGTTTTATGCTATAAACGAAAAACAATTTATCATATTTGTAATTGTAGTACTCTCATGAAGCACAACATGTTTTAAAAGTTACTCATGAGAGAATGAGCCAAGTAAAAGAAATAAAAATTAATATGTTTGTTCATAAATATGAAATATTTAAAATGCAACCAATGAATCTATTAGAGATATGTTTACAAGATTCAATAAGATTATTAACAATTGGTATTAGTGTGATATGTTTATTAGATTTAGTGAGATAACAAATAATTTGCAATCCCTTAAAAAATACTATTCTCAAAGTGATTTAGTTAGAAATATTCTTAGATTTCTAACTCCAAATTGGAAAAAGAAAACCACTACTATTGAAGAAGTAAAAGATCTCCCAACATATTCCCTAAAAAGCCTAATAGGAAATCTTACTTCTTATGAAGTACAAATGAAAGAGAAAAAAACTTAAGGATGTTCCAAAAGAGAAGAGTATTGCACTTAAAGCCTCTTTCGAGTCAGATGATTCAGATGATGTGGAAGATCTTGCACTTATAACTCACATGTTCAAGACATTCTTAAGGAATGGAAAAAATAACATAAGGAAAATTAAGAAAAAGAAAGCTCTCCTAGCTACTTGGGATGATAGTGACTCTTCAATCGAAGAAGATTTATCTTCTAATAGTGAAGTTGCTCACTCATGCTTTATGGTTATGTCTAGTGAAGTATCATCTTTAGATATTATGGAAGATTTTTCTTTAGATGATTTACTTGATGCTTTTAATGAAATTTATTTAAAATATAAATCTTTAAATGTTAAATGCAAAAGTTTAAACAAAAGGTTTGTTGGCATATCTCTTGAGAAAGAAATAATTTCAAATGAAAATGATGAGTTGAAAAGTAAGAATAAGTCTCTTGAAATAGGAAATAATACTTTGAAAGATGAGATGAATACCATGAAATGTAAAATTGATGTTCTAGAAAATGACATGGCACCTTTGATAGTCGAAAGTGAATGTTTGCTTATTAATGTTTTAATCTTACAAATGAAAAGAAAAATCTTGATATAAGGAAGTATAGAAATAGAAATGTTATTCCATAAGAAAATGGATTTGTTAAAACTAAAAATGATGAAAAATATGAATTTGTCATTAAGAAAATAGAGAAAGAAAAATGGATTCCCAAAATAAAAAATAATATGATTCATAAGACTAACACTTTTGGATCCAAAATAAAGTAAGTACCAAAATCTTTACTTGTTTCAAGTGATTAAGTGTTTGAGGGCACCTAAGGAGAAAAAGGAACATGGGACTTATTTCATTGACAAATATCGGTAATCCCTTTCTTATTAAAAAAGAATGTTATGTTAACATGATTCTTTATGAGTTTTTCTTTGAAAATTTATTGCTTAATGAAATTTTTGGATAGTATATATCTCAAGTTCATTTATCATGATTTTTTGAAATTATAAATCCAACATTTGTTTTTTTTTTTGAAAATATCAACTGACATAGATTTCGGTCTACCTTTTGTTTGACAAGTTGAAATTTTTATTTCTTGCACAAATTTTTGAAATGTTAACCATGGTTTGTGATCATATTATTGGTATCTTATTCTTTGATCAAAAGTTTGAATTTTTTTTTGTTTGCTATATGTGTATGGAGTTTCATAGAATTATTATTTTTACCCATGCCTGTTGTTAGAGGGAGCTAATTAAATATTTGAATAATTCTTTCTACCCATGATTGTAATAAGGGGGAGCTTATTGATTATCTGTTATTTTAATCATATAATACAAGATTCATTGACCATCTTATGAAAATTGATTTTGATGATATATCTATCATAAGTATTATGTTTAAATATCTTTTTGAAGATTCTCATGTATTAAATATATATAATTCTCTTTACCCATACTTCAAGTGAGGGAGAGCTTATATGAATATCTTTCACAGGAAATTGATGTTGATTGAATATCTTTCATATAAAAATTCATCTTGATGCCTATGGACCTAACAATTTGATTCAACAATTGGTCTCTTATAAAAGTTGATTTTGATGCTTACTTGAATATCCTTTACCTTATGAAGTTGATTTTGATGATTCTTATTGAATATCTTATAAAAATTGTTTTCGATGCTTATTGAATATCATTTTGACATTGCTCTTGCTTATCTTGCTTTATTATTTGGATTTATGCATTCTATTCTTTTTACTTATGACAAAAAGGAGGAGAAGAATAGGAATAGGTTTTCCAAAACTATTTTTAAGCTTATCATGTATTAAGTTAACTGGGTGGATGAGTTATACTTAAGCATTGTTTGATATTTTTATTGACTCTTATAGTTAGGGGAGCATTGTTATTCATTGATATATTTTGTATGTATATTCTATGGGAAAGTCATTTCTATGGCTTTGAAATATTTGTGGTTTTTGTCATTATCAAAAAAGAGAAGATTGTTAGCAAAATTGCTTCATCTCTATTTTGATGATAACAAAACATATTTGTGAGCTAACTTTCTTAATATGTAACGACTTGCCCTAAGTCGTTACCCCAATTTTCTAACTACACTTTTCTTTTCAATTAATTACATTAACCTTAGAAATAGATCCAATATGGGCAATATAAATTTAAGCATTATTAACTGAAACAATTTAAACTAAACACTTACCTAGAACCCTTGATGTGTGGTCGACTGACTCTATCTTCATGTGCACTAACAACACCTACATTCAATCCTGTACCTGCGAAAAGCATTAAACAAATACACATAAGTAATCATTGAAAGGTCACCTAGCACATACTCCACTAAAACACTCACTAAGCTGACACTTCCCCTGAATGTTGTACTGTAACATCCAATATTTGTACCAGACTCTATGTACTTGATAATGAATATCAATGATTTTGCTCTGGATTTTGATTCCTTTGTGATAAGGGAATGTGTGCTTGTGTTTGAGTGGTGCTTGTGAATGATTTGTGTGGTTGGAGCTCTTGTTTTTTCTCTGGTCCCCTGAAATAAGGGTCAAGTGAGAATTGCAGGTGAGAATTGGTGGCGAGAATTGTCGGTCAGAATTAGCGGCGAGAATTGTCGGTCAGAATTAATGGCGACAATTGTCAGCGAGCAGCTTGAATAATGACATGTCAGAAAAATAGTGAATGCTGCCTGCCACCCACACGCCTGTCTTCTCTGCTGCCATCCACCTTCAGCACTAAGCTGAGTCAGCAGCTTACCCATTGTGCCAGTCTTGCATGGGGTGTCGTGAGGTGTTTAAAACACCCCTCCACCAGCCTACGGGAGAGGGAGTAGAGAGGGAGAGTTGAGAGAAAATGAGAGAGAGAGAGATAGAGACTGTGAGGGAGGAAGAAGGGATTTCGCCAAATTTTCCCACCATCATCGGAGTTCGCCATCGCCGTCGTCGCTAGTCGAGAACGGAAGTCGAGTCGTCGGTGAAGTGCAGACGTCTGGGAGGCTCGCTGGAGAGCTTGCCGAAGTTGGTTTTGTCGGCGATCACCTTTGAGTATACGTTCTCGTCCCACTTTTAATTCCTAGAGATCATGCATAGGTTTATGATGCTCACGAAATGAATATGAATGCATGAAAAGGGGATTTGCATGCTTGTGAATGGGTTTGGGAGATTTAAGGGAGATTAAGATGATAAATGAGAAATAAATGTTTATTATGTGAAATCATGTTAGAAATGCAATGTTTGTGATCTGAGATGTGTAATGGAAACTCTACAATGATCTCTGTATTTTTCATGAATTATTGTAGATTTTCTGGTGATTTTATTAGTTTACGATCAGTGGGTTCTACTGTCTAGTTTTTTGAACTTTTCGTATAAGGGTCAGGTGGTTTTCATTGGCGAGAATCACTGGTGGATTCTCTTGGTGGATCTCACTGGCAAAAATAGCTAGTGGATCCAAGTGGTGGTTTTGACTGGCAAAAATGGCTAGTGAATCCAATGTTTTTCAGTAGCTCAGACCCTATCTTCAGTATCTGTGCTTTGATATAAAATGTGAATAAATCCTGTTAATGCATGTGGACCCATAAATGATTAAATGCTTGTGACAATGGTTGTGTGAAGAAAAGTGTGATAATGATGATTTCCTAAAGATAAATAAGGAAATGCTTGAAAGATGATTATGAGCCTATAAATGATTAAACAAAGAGAAAATGGATTTTGGATAAGTAATAAAGAGTTTTGTTGAGAATCAATTTTAAAGAGCCTTTTTAAAGAAATGCATCTGTTTTAAAAGAGATTGCCGAGTTTTTTAGGAACCACATAGAGGCTAATTGGTTGTACCGACGAGGGGTAGTGAGACCTCTGAGTAGTCAAAGATGGGTCGTAGGCTGTGGTTGCCGAGTTGGTTCGAGGAGTGAGCTTCATGACTGTGTACTGTTGTAGTACTGTAGGGCCTAAGAAATGATTAACTTAGACTTTCCTCAGTGTAGGTGTTGGACAGACCTAGGGTTGGAGTCCCCAGTTACTCGGACACCCAAGGGCATCGTGATGACGCATCCTGTGGTTGTACCAGAGAGGTACCTTACTTTGAGACTGCAGTTGGGGCGATTGAACTCCTATACGGGGTGATTCGCCACGGCATTATAGTGGGGATGAGGGTGGAGCCTCGCCAACTGCTTGTGGCCAGGTCAGTTATTTGTGACCAGGGTGATACAACTAGTTTTGCTAATACTGTGTGGTTTGAGTTAGGATCGAGCTGTGCTTTGATTTGTGGCTTTGAGACGATTTTAGCTGAGCTGAGACTTGAGTTTTGAGCTAGTTTCCAGCCGTGATTTTATTGTGGCTTGAGATATGAATTTAATTGTGTTTTAGCTAGACTCTAGTTGAGGAAATTTGCCTCCTGTGAATGCATAAAAGGATTTGCAAAGATACATGGAATTTCAAATAAAAGAAAGGAAATATATTGAAAAGGGCATGATTTGTAATTGGATTTCCGAATATTTTCATAGTTGGCTTTTCAGTTTGTACCTCCTATAGCTTTAAGGGTTTTCCGCCAATTTTGGTTTTTAGAGCGCGTACTAGGTGACATTGATGTCACTCATGTGTGTTTTATCTGTATTTGTTTCAAGTGTATAGTTGGAGGTGCAGTCTTACTCTGATGTGCTTCTCAGAGTTACTTAGCCGTACACAGGTTTGCGTAGGAAAATTTTAATTATTTGCATTTTTTTCAGAATTAATTATTTAATTGTGTAGTTTCTGTACTGTTATGTAGTGCTGGGGCGTTACATGTACACAACCATAGAGTAATATTCTTTTGCCTCACAAGCAGCAAATCTTTTGAAATTATGCCTTTGAAAACCATTCTTTTCTTTTCTTTTTAAAATCACACTCATGTCTTTCAGAATCATTTTCTTTCTGTTCTTTCAAACCATATGTATGATTTTCAAAACTTTATGCATGCTTGAAATGACCACTCTTGCCAAGTCAAGTCCTTAAACACTGGAGAGTACCACACAAGCACCGAGCCTCTGCTTAGTCAAACAACAAATTATATTTCAAAACTAACACAATCCTCACTTTCCTGAAAACCACTATGCCACCTATGTCGCAAACAACTCAATGCCCCTCTCAGGCTTAAACAACTCAATGCCCCTTATGGACCCAACAGTTCAACGCTACTCAGGGACGAAAACAAAACAATGCCACTCACAGGTGAAAACCACAAAGTCTCAACAAGCATTGGCCAACAAGCCTCTTTGGTGTGTCGTGCTGCGTAACGCCAAGCAACCGATACCTAGCTACAAGCAGTCCATCGAAGTGCGATGAACAGTGTATGCACTGCCACGGTGAAAGCCCCCGTGCAGGGCATACCATCGCCTCGACCAACGAGCCTCTCTATACTATGACCACACCGTTCTCTGTCTCAACATGCACAAGGATGCATCCCTCATGATGCCCTTGTGTGCCCGAATACTTGAGGACTCTCACCCTAGGCCTTGGCAGCATCTAACAATCTCAGTCTCGGTACCTGCAATAACTAAGGTGTCACATCCAGCTACACAGAGGTCTCATACCCCTTGGGCTTGTTGCCACAGTACATCTGTGTACAGTCAGTACCTGTAGACACCACGATTTTGCAGTTATTTGACGGTAGACTTCTAGAATAACGCTCTAGTTGCGGTAGGCCCAACCTGACTGTGACACCTAGGTCTGATTATCCATTTTTATTGGTAAACCATGTAATTAATTGTAATATGGTATAAATGGTTTATTAATGGCTAATCTGCTGTTTCTTGTGATTGTGGGGTTTTGGTTGGCTTTCTGTGTACCTATTTGTGATTTGGGACCAAATTAGAGTCTTGTTTAAGGATGCATGGTCACCTCGGTTCACGTGCTTGTCTTTTCTTCTTTCTTTTCTTTCTTCCTTTTTCCCCCTCCCTCACGAGCCTTTCCCTTATCCCTGTCCTCTTCCTCTTCTTCCCGACTTGTGCCACCACATCCACGGCCTGTGCCTCCCCGTCTCTTCCGACATGATGGGTGGCTGGCGCCGTGCGGGCAGAGGAGATAAGAGGAAGGAGGCAGCAGTGGGAGGAAGCCGGGAGAGAAAGAAGGAAAAGAGTAATGGTGCGCAAGCCAGAGGGTGAGGAGGAGGGCTGAGCTAAGGGCGCCGCCACTGTGAGCTTCGCCGAGGTAGGAGAGGCTTGCTGGAGTTGGGGGAAGCTCGTCGGAGGAGGTACGCGACCCCTTTTCTCCTCCGTTCTCTTCTTATAACTTGATATGCTAAATGCATGGAAATAGAGATAAATGCATGTAAAATCGTAGAAAAATAGTAGAATTGATGAGAATGTAATAAATAGCATGAATATGTAGATATCATGTGGCTAGGATGGAAATTTGTAGGGTTATGCGAGATTTAGGGAAGCATGCTACATTGGATGTTAATGAGCTTCACCCCTTTGTGATTTTTGTATGAATTACATAGTTAATGGATTGATGAATGGTTTAAGGGGTTTTGAAGTAGACTCAAGAGTCTACACCCCATGATTTATTTGTGTTTTATGATGCTTGTTTAAGGGGTCCGCCGGAGGCTCCCACTTCCAACGAACTAATGGTTGTTGGTAGGGGCCGTGTACAAAACACGGGGGATTCGGCATGTCGAACTGGATTCGGCATATCGAATCCCTGTCAGTTTGAACAGAGGTGTCCAGTTTTGGTAGACCGAAACCTATCGGTTGACCGAAACAGGAGGTTTCGGTATACCGAAAATATTCAGTATACCGAATCAGTGGTTTTCGGTATATCGAATCTTAATTCGGTCTGCCATTTTCATCCCCTAACCCATATGAATAAATGGGCATAAATGATGAAAATAAAGGTTTTAATTGGACCATGAGTGTGTGTTAGTGGTGTTTTCCCTATGTAGATGTCATGGAGGAATATGGAACCCAAATAATTGTATTTGGGGATGATTTTGGGTTAAAGTCCTAAGATTGAATTAAAGTGATTAAATGTGTAGTTTTTGGGCATGAGTCCCAATTTATAATTTTAAAGCATGATTTTAAATGAATTGAGGTGGGACCCCAGCAGAGGGTCAAGTGTTGCTTGGGACAAGTTCCTGCAACAAAAAGAGTGAGATCAAAATGATTTTGGAAAGGAAAACTTAAAGAGTTTTGAAAATAAAATACTAATAATGTGTTGAGGGACTACGAGAGTTGGTGTCGACAATGTGGTAGGAGTATGAGACTCCAATGAAACCAATTGTTAGATACGACTATGGTTGCCGAGCTTGAGACGATGTAGGGTGAGCCTAAGTATATGGGCCTAGGTGTTTAGGTCACCGAGCTCGTGACAGTGTAGGATGGGCCTAGGAATATGAGACCTAGTGTAACCATGCCGGCGACAGCCTCGAGGCTCAACGCGAAAGGCAAAGTCACGACAAAATAAAAATGCAAATGCAGGAGTCGCCACCTAGTCTATTAAAAATGGAAGACGAGGAAAACCATATAAATCATTCGAATCATGCATATAAAAACCAATGGAAAAGGTCTTTGTAAACCAGAAATAGGTAAGGATCCCTGTTACGCACGAGGAAGGTATTAGGCACCCTCGTGCGCCCGATAAATCGGTCTCTCTATAGGTTTCTCATTTGCTTATGAAATGTCGACTTTTTAGCCTTTTCTGTACGCCTGAGGGCGATCTGCCATGCCATGCTAAGTGAGTGGTGTCTTATGCCAAAATAAGGGTGCATGAAGTGCAGGGTGTGTCCTAGTGCTTAGAGATATAGCTCTTATATCGGGTCAAGTGTCGATGCAAAGATATTGCATAAATAAGATCAAGGATCTAAGTATTTTCAGTGATTTTTCATTCTTGCTTTACTACATGCAATGTATGATCTAACATGCATAGAAATGGCTAAAAACAGAAAAGGGTTTTTCCTGGATAAATCTTGGAAGAAAGCCAGAGAAAACTGAAAGCAAATCAAAGCAAGAAATCATGCTAAAAACCACGTGAAAATCTACTGTGTGCTACTGAGAATAGGCTGTTGCGCCTGTTAGGTGCGCCAGACTAGTGCTCCAGTCTGGTGCGCCACATATGTGCTCCTATGTAGGCCAGAAAGATGTGCCAAGGAAATTACCAGAAAGCCATGCAGTGCAATGTCATATAAATGCGTTTCAGAAAGTTATGCAATGTAAAGTCCTTGTAAAAATGGAAAATATCCTTTAAAAAACTGAAAGACATGCAAGTATGAGATGCTCATGGATCTTGTGCTCAAGGGCTAGTAGTCTCACACAAGGTCACATCCTACTTATGTTGAATGAAAACAACAAGGTTCAACCATGTTATTGGATCATGGGCTGATGCATAGAATCTCCATAGAGGAGCAAAGTGCAATCAGCCTACCAGATTTTGAACCATGGACTGAAAAATCCAAGGGTTAAAACGACTTAGAAAACAACATCGTTTGAAGCTGAAACCATGTATGCAAAATCGTGAAATACCAAGGAATTATCACTGAAAGAATCAGACTCAAAACTATTCGGGAAAACATGCAGATGGGGATGCAAAAATAGGATGATCTGTTCTCTGACCAATCTGGTGCACCAGAATGGTGCACCAGAGTGGTGCTCTGATTTGGGGCGCCATTCTGGTGCACCATATAGGTGCACCATATAGGTGCGTCAGAATGGTGCTCCCCAGAAAGTCTGATCCAGAATTCTGGTCCAGATTCAAAGAGACGATTTCTTTTTTATTAGGTTAGTTATGCAAATGATAGAAACAGAAATATGATGAGATGAAAATGAATAGAAACCTTTCTTTTTATTTGATTAGAAAGCAAAGTAAATCATGGGTTTATGGCAGAAATACTTATACGAAATCTTGAAGAACATGTATGAGAAGATAAACTTGACATCCCATATGCAAGTGGTGAATATGTAAAGAACATGTCTATTGCATATCTTAGCATACATGTGCATGGATCATGGATCCTAGTGTAAAGAAATAGAGAAGAAAAATAATAAAACCACACATAGGAATTACATGATGCAGATTTTTAACATATGGATCCTATATGGAAGACATCTTGTATATGAAATGAAAATCTCTTCTATAAACAGCAAGAATCAGATTATATGCTAAGTTCAAGGCATGCTTTATCTTGGTGCAAGAGCTGAAACTAAAGAAGAAGGGAAAGAGAGAACCTACCTCCCAAGATGTTCCTTCTTGAGATATCAAAGATAATGGGATCCTTGTTGCTTTGGAAGGGCTGGCAATGCTCCAAAATATAAGGGAGTGCTTGAGAGAAAAGAGAG
>JAMKQA010037125.1:0-22205 GCA_024699735.1 Posidonia australis | reverse complement strand
CGAGGGTGCCTAACACCTTCCTCGTACGTAATAGGGATCCTTACCCGCATTTCTGGTTTACGAAGACTTTTCTTTTATTGTTTTGCATGATTTTCATGTTTTATATGGTTTTCCTCGTCTTCCATTTTAATAGACTAGGTGGCTACTCCTGCATTTTTGCATTATTTCATTTTTGCCGTGGCTTTGTCGACTTTGGTGCATACATATTTGTTGCCATCCCCGACGACATGGTTACAGTGACAGTTCGCAGAGCTAGGATAACGAACTTGTCAACTAAGACATGATCGGTGACAACTCACAAGGCAAGACAACGAACTTGTCAATTGAGATGTGGTCGGTGACAGTTCACAAGGCAAGACAATGAATTTGTTAACCAAGACGTGGTCGGTGACAGCTCATAAGGTGGGACAATGAACTTGTCAACCAAAACATGGCCGATGATAGTTTGCGAAACAGAATAGCAAGCTTGTTAACCAAGATGTGGTCAGCAGCAATTCACAAGGCATGATAACGAACTTGTCAACCGAGATGCGGTCAATGATAGTTCGCAAGCTAGGATTAGATAAGATACCGAAGGACAACCAACATACCCTTGGCATCAAGAGGATGATACCAAGAGACAGCTAACATGCCCCTGGCATCAGGGCAGAAGACACTAGAGTAGGATCAGAGGGCAGGTCTGATGATACTAGGGCAAAATATGCCCCTGGTATCGATGCGAGCTATCGTCAAAAATTTGGGAGAGAAAGAACAAAGGGATATGATTATAGGGGACCAAACCAGTCAGTTTAGCTGAAAGAGTTTGCCAACTCTAGATCTCGTCTACAAGTGCACCATGGACCACTACTTCTGTGTGTTGATCAAGCCTGATGCTTGTAAGGGTGCTAAATGCTTGCTGCTAGGTGCATGCTAAAGTTGAGACTATGCATCGTTTGCTGGGTGTCGTAATGCCACACGTTGGATGCTGTTGCATGCTTACTGTTTTGGTTGTATGCTTACTGAATGCTTGGTGCTTGCGGGCACATTGAATGTTTGAGACTGAGGCTGATGTTTTGTATGTAGGGCATTGCTTATTGTAATAGCCACTTAACGTGTGGGTCTTGGCCAGAGGACAGTTAACATTCCCCTGGTGGAAGACGTAGAGTGTGAGACCTTGATTATAGTGAGCTTTCCCCTTTGAAGCTATTTTGATGTGGTGTGCTTTGACCCGAAAACAACTAACATGCCCCTAGTAAGCAATCTTAGATTCTAGATGCAGGTTGTAGCAGACTTATGCATGCTTGACCAGAGGGCAACTGACATGCGCTTGGTTAGAATATTTGGTGATAGCCTGTGAAATTATGCATAAGCCAGCAAAGGGTTTAAGCAAGTAAGCTGAATTATTATGTGTGGTTTTTATTGTATGTTTACCCTCACTAACGCTGGAAAGCTTTATGTTTGCTGGAAAGGAGAAGGACGCCCTCAACTCTGTAAACTCTACTAGGACTCAAGTGTTGTGGGTGGCTCTCTTTGGCAGGTGGTGGCGCTTAGGCTCACTATGATCTGGGCTCCATGCTAAACTCTTTAGGTCTTTCCACCTACTATTGTCGAGCTTCTTGATATCTTCTTTTGCTCTCGTATGAATGCATGGCTTCACTCTATCCCAAGCTTAGAGGTAATAAGCACATGGTCTGGGTTAGAGGCTTTTACTGCAAGAGAGGGGTGGCTAGTCCCTTCAAAGATGTGGGCTGCCCAAGCGCATAATCTAACTCCTTTCCAAGGTATATCAGAGGGGTAAAGCTACACTGCACATCCCTCGCTCTTGGGCTGACTTCTGTCTTCGCCTTCTATCTTCTTAGTTCTTTTATGCCCATATGGATGTATATATTTTTTCTAGCTCACTCAATCAATTGTCCTAGCATTTTATCTCCCTCGTAGAGGTGCAGGGCCCTTGTGGAGTTTAGACACTTCGTTCAGCTTTCAATGGGTGGTGGCTCTGCACTACAAGAAAAACTGGATTTTGTGAGGACAAACAGCGAGGACTTAGCGAGGAAATGTCCTCGCAATAATATAACGAGGACATATAGCGAGGATTTTGCGAGGAAATTACCTCGCAATAATGTAGTGAGTTTTTTGCAAGGATTTTTTCATTGCAATGTCCCCGCTTATTATTTAGCAAGTCCATAGTAAGGAAATGTCCTCGTTAATGTCCTCGCTAATTTAGATATAAAATACGCTGACGCAGGTTGTTTTGCCCCTTTCTTTCTTACCCTAAATTCACTCATCCGCCTTCCCTCCCCCTCTCCTCCACCTCTCCCCCTTGTCCGTCACTCGTCCTCCACCGCCTCCTCGACAGTGCTCCGACCTTCTACACCACCTCCACAACGCCTCCTCGACGATGCGTCCTCCGACATCGTCCTTCTCCACCTCTTGCTTGTCATTGGATTCATCAACACTGCGTCCTCTCGTCGGCACAGATTCATCATCGTCGTCCTCCTCCTCTCGCCTGTTGTTGGAGACAGCCTCCTGCCAGCAAAGTGCTCCAATGTTCTACACCACCTTAGTAGCGCCTCCTCCACACCACATTGGTAGCTTTTTTTCCAATTAGAAATTCTCTCTATAGGATTGATAGTGCACTCCTTAAGGAATCATTTTACTTCTCCTGGGAAGTGTGAGTCTAGGAATCATTTTACAAAATCAAATACCAAACTTGTTATCTTAAAATACTTTGTTAATCTTAAATACTCTTTCTTTAGCAAGCTAGAAATAGTTGTTGTTTCTACTGAGATAGTGTGGTCTTTGATGAGGTGAAAGTAGTAGTTGCTATTTTTTTTTACAAGGTTGGCATCTACCTGTGCCTTTGTTAAGATCTTACTTTGTATGATTAGTCTCTGCATCTTGAAAATGTTGCATCTCTATCTTATGTGCACTCCTTAATGCATATTGTTCTCACATAATGATATTCCTATGAGTTTTTATGATATAAATGAATTTTAAAATATTTCATACAAGATAAGTTGAGGAAACACTTATATCATGCATGAATTGATATTTTGGTGTTCATGCATGGACAGGCATTGTTTCTAGATAAATTGCCACCTTTGTTTCTAGATAGGCTTTGTTTCTTCCTTTTTATGTTCTATCCCTATAGCCAGTTATGCATTGCAGCATAACTTAGTTTTTCCTTGTGAAAATGTATGTGTTTGTAGGTGGTAGAGGGCAAGACCTCTTATGATAGATCCTGGCCTATATTGATTGCAAAAGGCGGATATTTTTTGGGTCACTGAGAAAAGAAGCCTACCAATTGCATTTAATGTCTTTACATGTGGGTTATGCTTTTGTTCATGTTTCTTTTTCTTTTTCTTTTTAAGGTTGCTCTTTTTTTGGAATCCATTTTAGAGGCTTACAATACTAACATGTAAATAGAATGTAATATATTGAGATTGTAAAGCTTTTGATACTTGTAAATCACAATGGCCAAATGCTTGTGGATAAAGAGTAATTTCCTTTTATATAGTGTGTGAATATGCCAGTTTATGTTTGTTCTACTGATTCTTAAATAGGCATAAAATATTACCTATGGATAAAAATTTACAAGAGTTAAAACTTGAAATACTGGGGGAGTTTCTTCATTACATCGACAATGTTGTTGTTTTTGCTTTGCTAGATTGTTTTCCTAAATTACAGAGAACATCAAACTTATCTTAATTGGGCTTAGCTCAATTATTTCTTGTAAGCTGAAGGCTTTTAGTGGTCACATTTTTCTTGTAATGTAGTTTGTCTTTTCATCCTTGTGATACATCACAGCCGCATTCAGGTAATGGCTTATCTTATACATGAAAATTCCAACGTGGTTTAAAGTGCACTTTTAGCACTTAACTCTGATTGAGTTGTACCTGAATATTCAGAATTGTAATAAAAAATTAGTCCAATTTTGCTTTGCCTTCTAGACATGATTATATATCCATACGTTTATCTGTTTTCCTGCACAATGAAAATATGAAGGTTATGAAATGCTATCTTATGAGGGAAGAAGTTGAAAAGCTCAACAGTATGACATTATAACATTCCAATAGCATGAAAAAAATTTACTTTCACGAGTCCTTATTATATATGGGACTAGAAGTTTGTGTTTAACATTGTTTATGGAGCAGCTTAAGTTTGCACTATAATAGAAAGCAGCTCAATTTTGTCACACTACTAAGAATTCCTGCAAGGTAGTTTTTTCTTCGTTTTTAAACATTTTTGATTAGCATGCCTTAGTTTGTATATTTTCCCATAATTCAAACACGTATTTTTATACTTAAAAATTAATCTCGAGTTCTGTTGACATTTATCTGGACATTTAGATCGATATAGTAGTTCGTGACATATCAAATGATATGAGGTTGTAAGATTACACATAACATGTAAATTGTCTGTGAAGTAGTTCATTGTTATTGTCCTTTTAGTGTATCTGATTTTAGTTCAAGTTTTTTTCTATTTTGTTTTACAAGCCTTTTTCGTTTAGCATGGTTAATTTCACTTATCTCAAGCGAATTTCTTGTTGAGGTCCACTAGAAAACTTAGATCTATATTTGCTACATATAGGAAAACAATTTAATAAGCTAGTGTGCTTATTGATGTGTAGCCGCTGGTTTGGAATTAAGATACTACACGAATGGAAAAATTCCAAAGTATGCAGATAATTTGGCAAAAGTAGGGTAAATTATCAATCCTACATTATAGAAAAAGTATCCAATGGAAAAAATCATAATATGTTATCAAAATCGATGAATTTGTGACTATTTGAAAGGTGAAATGATGTCTCATAAGTTATTTGGCCTCTGGAGGTCTATCTACTCTCAAATTTAGGATCTTATTTGAAGTTTCTAAAGGTTTGCACTATAAATTTTCAACAAATTCAAAAGTTTACTTTAGCCAATTCTATTTACAGCTTCTAAATAATCATAGAAGTTTTTAAATTTGGTGGATCCCACTTTTCGACCTTAAGGGAAGATGTTTGGCTTTTCATGGGCATGATTATGTACAATTTGGTTTTGGCTTGAATGGGCTTGAAATCATTATTGAATGTGCATAATATATTAAGGACTTTGATTTAATGAAGATCTAAGAAAAGGTCAATGAAGGTGGTAAAGACATTGTCATTTATTAAGGACATATCTTATAAATATAAGAAAAGTATGCAATTCTTTTGAGTGTTGCTGATTCTTTGATTTATATTTCCAAATGAGAGATATAGGCAGCAATCTTATTTGATAAAGCTTGTTCTTCTCATTTTCAATTTATTGCTCAGTTTTTATTATTCTATTGTCATGAATTATCCTTTTGTAATGTGATACTTAAGTCACATTCTTTTTCAAATGTCTTCATGTTTTTCTTTCAATCTAGACATATAGACATCTTATCATTTCTTTCTTTTGTAGAGAGAAATGTCTTCTCATCGTAATTAGATATATACACGAGTCATGGATGGAAAAGTGTGTATTAGTTTTTGCATGGGGTTCAGGAGTTTATGGAATTTGCATATAATCAAGGTCCGAGTATTGTGGAAAAGGATGGAAGGATTATATGTCCTTGTAAAAAATGTGCACTATTGAAAAAACAATCGAGAAAGGTTGTTGAAATACATTTATGTAAGAAAGGATTTGTGGAAACTACAAGTGTTGATTTAAACATGGGGAGACCTTTCAAAGCTATGGGAAAGTTACTCATGTTAATACAGATCTCATTATGGACATGGTGATGGATGTGGCTATCACGCCCCACATTTTCCACAATAATTTAAAACAATTAAATTACGAGAAAATTAAAGCAAAAAAGTAAATATCTATCTACCAGGAACCTGTGTGTGCGGCTAGGAGACTTTGGACTATATACACTACGCTAACTCGCTGCATGCCTACACCTACAAACCAAAAACACGAGGAAAAATGTATGAGTGACAAAAGTCACCCAGTACGCACCCCAAAAAAACCACAAAAAATAAAACTATAATCAATTTTCCTTTTAAATTTATTTCGCAAACCATTTTCTCAAAATCTCATAAACCAGGCCCACATCGGTCAAAACCACAACTAGGGCTCTACTAACCTGAAGCCACAAGCAAAGGCCCTTAATGGTCAAAATCACACACAGTGAGTCGGGAAGCCCGGCACTAGGCAACCAAACTCTGGCCACAAGCAACCCACCGAAGAGAAACCAACGGTGTCTGCACTGCCACGATGTGCCACCCTGTGTAGGAGCCACGTCGTTCCGCGATTCTCCCACCTGGAGAACCCTCACAAAGCCAACCCTTCCCTGGGAAGGCTATCCTATCTCTCAGGACGCTACCAACTACGGAGCACGTGTCCCACCCGCACTGGCCACCACAGGGTACGCCTCCTCACGGCGTCATCCACACACAGTGCTCAGGAGGGAGTGTTATACCTCCACACCTGACGACACCTGAGCCTCAGTGCTCACAGTGACAGCAGGAGTATCATACCTCCCCGTCATGCCACAAGACCCCTCAACCCACGGACCACAACCTTAGCCTTGAGACGACAGTTAAGGAGTCTTATACCTCCAGGACCAGACGCCCCTCAGCCTCAAGTATCTCGGCCCCCGATCTCAACCAGGGAGTCGCACCCGACCACCCGAGAACGTCGTCACATTCCCTGGTCCCGACAACATGGTCCCACACTGTCTCGGTCGGCACACAAGAAAATCAGGAAAACACTTTCCAAAATAGCCCAACTATTTCTTTGAAATCCATTTTCCAAAACCATTTTCATATCTTTGAAAATTCTTCCAAAACCTTGGCAAAACCGCGCATCAGGGGTCCCAAGAGACCACCACTGATGACCCACAATCCCTCTCAATGGGACAAAACACAGCAATTCAAAAAGCCCTTGGAAAACACAGTTTATAAACATATTTGAGCCTTGATTCAGCATGTTGGAAATCAGGTTCGGTATGCCGAAATTCACTGATTTGGCTTGCCGTTCTGGCTCCAGTATGCCAACATCCACTAGATCGGTTGACCAGGGTGATTTGTCTGGCCAAATCGACTGGAGGACCAAACTGACAGAAAAACGGCATACTGAATTGGTTCAGTATGCTGAATTCTGTGAAAAATAGAAAACGGCCCAAACCTTACAGTATAAAATCGCTCCAACTGGGACGTCCGATTGGACCCACTAAACTAGCACCAAAAATCTTGCATAAAACATAAGATGTAGACCCTCGAGTCTACTCCAAATCCCAGCAAACAAAACTAAAATCCATTCACCATACATCAAGATATAAAATCATAAAAACAGAAGGGTCGAAACGACCCAAAACACACCAACCGCCATAAATATCCGTAAATACACCATAAATTCTCATAAAATCACAATAAATTCTAGGGAAGTAAATTTACCTAGATTCCATGCAACCCTATCAATTTCTATCATTTCCATGCTCTCTATTACATGAGGTGGAGATGCATACCTGAAAATAGCCTCCGACGATCTCCATTCGACTCTGGTGAAATCCGACGACCTTACACGACCACGGCCACACCACGGCCTCAGGAATGCCCCGCCCAAGCTCCACGCAACACACGAGCCACCGTAGCCCTCCGCTTCTCTCTCTCTCTCTCTCTCTCGGTGCAAAACAGAGGGGAGAAAACAGGAGAGACGGGTGGAAGGAGAAGGGGGTGGAGAAAGAGGAGTGGGGAAGAAGGGAAGGGAAGGTGGTGAGGGAGAAGTGCGCGCGTCGAGGAGGAGGGGAAAGGAAGAAGAAGGAAGGAGGGGAAGACGGTGACAAGCGGTGGAGGAGTGCGGTGCGGTTTATAAAGCCTATGCACGTAGTAGCTGGGAGCGTGCTCACCTAATCGTCTCAGCCACCGACACACCGCATGAGCACACCAGCCACTCTGCCCAACCACTAGCCACAACCAACAACCCACAAACGCGGGCCCCACGTGGACCCCACACTTGGGCCCCACACACACAATGCCACAATGCACAGTGCCAACCACGCACAGGGACACACAAATATAAGTCGACCCACAAAGCCCAAGCCCAAAAGCACAAAACCACACAACGGGCCTCGGAACAGTAACATCCGTCTAGGAATAAAATTCATAAAATGTAAATAATTACAAAAATGAATTTTACGGGTGTTACAGTGGCAGATCCCAATTTTGATGTGTTTGCTAATGAAGAGTCACATGGTTAATCTCAAGAGTTTTATGAGTTGTTAAGAAAGGCAAACGAGCCATTATGGCCAGGTTGTAAGAATTACACAAAGTTATCGACAGTGTCTGAGTTATTGGCATTGAAGATTGACTACAATATGACAGATAGTTGTTTTTGATGCTATGATAGGTAAAATCAAGAAAATGTTGCCAGAGAATCATGAATTGCCAAAGAACTACTACGAGACGAAGAAGATGATGAGAAAGATGAGATTGGCAGAGGTGAAGATTGATGCTTGCTCAAAACATTATATCTTGTACTACAAGGAACACAAAGATAAATTAGAGTGTCCATAATGTCACGAGCCCTATTACAAAAGTGACTCAAATACACCTGTACCTCAGAAGGTGCTTTGTTATTTTCCTCTAGCACCGAGACTGAAGAGGTTGTACTATTGTTGAGAGACTGCAAAAGATATGACATGACATGCAGATCATACACAGAACTCTGATATGGAGCATCCTTCTGACACCAAGTGTTGGCAAGTCCTGAAGGAGTATTTTCCATCATTTGCTTCTAAAAACCGTAATGTCGTTGTTTGTCTTTCTAGTGATGGATTTGACCCACATGGTAGAGGAAAAGATTACTCTTGTTGGCCTATTATGATCACACCATTCAATCTACCTCCTTCTATGTATAATAAGAGGCCGTACATGTTTTTATCTTTGCTTATTCCTAGTCCAAGTCATCTCGGAAAACACATTAACGTGTACTTGAGTCCTCTTGTAAACGAGTTGAAGATACTTTGGGACACTGGGGTTGAGACATATGATGCAAGCAAGCAACAAACTTTTAACATGAAAGTTGCTTTGCTTTGGACTATAAGTGATTTCCCTGCATATGGAATGTTGTTTGGTTAGAGCACACATGGAAAGATGAGCTATCCTCATTGTATAGAGCACACAAAGTTATTTCAGCTTCAATATGGTCGAAAGCCATGTTTCTTTGACTGTCATCATCAATTCTTGCCCATGGACTACCCATATCAAAGACAGAAACAAGCTTTTAAGAAGAATAAAATCAAACTTTCTAACTCAAACCCCAAGTTGTCGGGAGAGTAAGTCTTTAATCGACTTTTAAACTTTGAGCAGATCATTTTTGGTCATTATGTTGGTCCATAAACATTAGAAGAATTTGGGAACACTCATAATTGGACAAAGATCAGCATATTCTGGGAATTACCGTATTGGTCTAAGCTTTTAATTAGGCATAATTTAGACGTCATGCATATTGAGAAGAATGTATTTGACAATGTGTTCTACACAATAATGGATGTCAAGGGCAAGACAAAGGACATAGAGAATGCACGTAGAGATTTGAAGTTGGTATGTAATCGTAAGGACTTGCACATGATAGAACATGCTAATGGAAAGACTGAAATGGAAAAGGGAAAGTATACACTCAATAAGAATCAGATAAAGGCAGTATGTGAGTGGGTCAACAACTTGAAATTTCCAGATGGATATGCATCAAATATATCAAAAAATTGTAGATCTCAAGAAATATACTTTCAAGGGAATGAAAAGCCATGATTGTCATGTATTTATAGAGAGATTACTTCCCTTTGCATTTAGAGGTTTGTTGCCTAAGTCCATTGTAGATGTACTTACCGATCTAAGTAAATTCTTCAAGGCCATTTGCTCCTCCAAATTGTCTATGAAAGACATGGAGATTTTAGAGGGAAATATTGTTCTCATATTGTGTAATCTTGAGAAGATATTTCCACCTGCCTTCATTAACTCGATGGAACATCTCATGATGCACTTACCTTACGAAGCCAAAGTGGGTGGACTAGTGCAATATCGATGGATGTATCCTTTCGAGAGGTACATGTTATTGTAGAGAATGTTTATTTTTTTTTTGTTATTTGGAGATCATTTATCTAATTTATCCACTTTGTTAATAGGTACATGTTTTTCTTGAAACAAAAAGTTCAAAATAAGAATAGAGTGGAAGGTTCAATAAGTGTACAATATATCTACGAAGAGGTTGCCACTTTTTGCTCAAGATATTTCTCATCGTAGATTGAAACAATGCATAATCGAGCACAAAGGAACGATGATTTGGGAGTTGAAGAACAAGACAATATATTTTCTATCTTTTGATCTAGTGTTCGTCCTTTTATAAAGGCGAAAAAACATCTACTCACCTAGAGAGAGAAAGATGTTTTAGAGTTATATGTTCTTAATAATTGCGATGAAGTCGAATCTTTTGTTGAGTATTTTTCACTATCTTTCTGGATATGTCTATTCAATAAATTTTGATAATAAATTATCTTATTATGTTTAACTATTCAAGTGCAAGATATTCAGAGAACAATTAATGGTCGATAGTCCTAGTCTAAAAGATGATGATATCT
This sequence comes from Posidonia australis, assembly GCA_024699735.1. Lineage (NCBI taxonomy): Eukaryota > Viridiplantae > Streptophyta > Magnoliopsida > Alismatales > Posidoniaceae > Posidonia > Posidonia australis. The sequence continues at coordinate 11,639 of JAMKQA010037125.1, read as the reverse complement.
TGGAGTTATTCAGGAACACATTTCCTAAGTGATTTAGAAATCATGTAAACCAACTTGATCCTAGTCTAAAGCAATAGCTCTTACAAGACTTAGCTTATGGTCTTATTTTTCAAGTAAAGTCATATGAAGCTTTGCAAATGGGTATCAATTTCATACACAAGAATACGGTGGATGATTGACTACTCAAATTCAAGGGTTATGGTGAATGGATCTTGTTATGGAGAAGATCATATTGACTATTATGGTATCTCAAAAGAGATTCTTGAGTTGGAATACATTGATGCAAATAAAGTGATATTATTCCTTTATGATTAGTATGACCCTAAAGAAGGAGTCATACACGATATCAGACATGATATTGTATGTTGTATCAACCAAATACTTGAGGAGATTTGAGCCATTTGTGTTAATTTCACAAGCAGATCAAGTATGTTATGTACCTCAAGTTTCAAGAAAGAGGAAGAAAGATGAATCTTTCAGTGTAATTAAGATCAAAGTACATGCCTACATTGCTATGGTCGATGATGCTATGAATGACGAGTCTGAAGACTTATATCAACCGACTACGAGCATCCACAATTGATAGTTGTAGACCATGCTCTAGATCAAATCTCAATAATTCCATCAAATTTAGTGTTGTGGCAAGTTGAGAATGAAGGAAGAACATTTATAGAAGATGATAGTGAAGATGATGATAAAAATGAAGAAAAAGAAAGTATTGACTATAGTGACGAAGATTAAGGAGATTTTATTGTTATTTCGGTAAATATCCCTTTTAATTTACTTTGTAAACTCCTACACTTGCATTCTATACTGATAGTGAAATATTGATCTGTTATTTAATTTTGATATATATCAACTAATTAAGATATATAGAAAACTAACAACTTAATTTCAATTCAGGTTCATCATTGTAACATCTGTGCCTGGCTTTTCCATATAATATAAACCATGGAATTTCTTGTAATTATTGGTGTGTGGTTTATTAATGGTAAATCCAGATTGTGTTTGTTAGTTGTGGTCTCTCCCTGTGTTTTGTGCTCTTGGTTCACCCTTGCGGGGTGGCTCCTTGGCTTATGGGTCTGTTTGTGCTATTGGGACCCAAGTTTGGGGGTGAGACCCATTTAAGGTTGGACCTGGTCAAAGGAGCCCAACCCCCATGTGACTTGAGCCACCCATTCTTCCCCGTGACCCGCATCCTCTTCTCTCCATCTCATGAAGCCTAGCGGGGAAGAAGGCTGCTCGTTCCGTCACCTCCGTCCAGAGCTACGCCTAGTTGGTGGATGCCGGTGGGATTCCGGGATGGCAGGCACGTCGAGGGTGTTAAGAGGAGGCGCAGTGGCTGTGTTGAGGAACGGCAAGCCGTGGGAAGGAGAGACTGGGGTGAGTTGTGTGCTGGAGGAACTTCGTGCCCAGAGGAGGTTGTGTGAGCTGAGGAGAGCTTACATCAGGCCTCGCTGGAGCACGTCGAGCACGCGTGGAGCTCACCAGTGCCAGGTACGCGTTCCTCTTGTTTCTTTCCTCGGTTGAGGCATGTTAGGTTTAAAGGAAAATCATAGATAATGATGTTAAAATCATGCGAAAATGTTGGAAATGAGAAGAATAATGTGGTTATGTTGATATCATGTTGATTCGCGGGTGTTTTGTAAGATTTTCGTGGGTATTCTTGATGCATGCTACAGTGTTTGTGTTTGGGCTTAATGCCTTTGTGATTTTTGTAAGAACAACATGCTTAGTGGTTTTATGATCAGATTGAGGGGTTTTGAAGTAGACTTGGAGGTCTACACCCCATGTTTTATTGGTAATTTTTGTGGCATGTTTGAGGGGTATGATCCTTACTCACACCTTGGGGAGAAAGGGGTGACGGTGACCTAGGGAGTTTTCTACAACCGTAGAAAACGGTATGCCGAATTGGATTCGGCATACCAAAATGCTCCCAAGTGGTGCCCTGCGTCGTGGATTCATACGACCGGAGAAGTTCGGTCGACCGATCTGACAGGGGACTGATAAACCTGTCAGGGATTCGGAATACCGTAATTCTTTGGTATGCCGAATCATGGGATTTTGGTATACCAAAGCCCCCCTTCGGTATGCCGAATCAGGGGATTTCGGCATACCGAAACAGAATTCGGTATGCCGAATCAGAACACTGAGCTTTTTGAGAAATGTTTAGAAAAATGATGATTAATATGGATATACACATGATAAATGTATTAAATGCGTGGAAATGACTTGTAAGATGATGCATGCAATTATGTTGTTTTTAATGATGTTTTCCATGAGATATTGAAACATGGTTTATGTGTATGAATATGGATCCGTGTGAGGGTTGATTGCATGGTACAAAGACCATGAAAGAAAGTGTGGGTTTAAAGACCACAGGTAATGATTTGATGCATAATGCATGTGATTTGCAAAGAGTTTTATGAATAGAAAATGGTTTTGAAAAGACAAATTGCATATGATTTTAAAGAGATTAAAGGAATTGTAGGAACCACAATGAAACCAGGACTTGCCGACGAGGTAGTAAGACCTCTAGAGATGTCGGAGACGAGTCCTTGGTTGTGGTTGCCGAGTTTGCGGTCCGGGGTAGGAGCCTCGAGACTATGGTGGTACTGTAGGACCCAGGGTATGAGAGACCCGGACTACCCTTAGTGCTGGTGCTGGACGGGTCTGGGGTTAGAGTCCCCAGGTGCTCGGGTACCAGGGCATCCCTAGGACGCACTCCGTGCTTGTACCAGTGAGGGTACATTTTGAGGCTGCGGCTGGGGCGGTTGAACTCCTACGCGGGGTGGTTCACCACGGCACTGCAGTGTGGGTGTGGTGACATGGAATCCTCACCAGTTGCTTGTAGCCAAGTCGATCGCCTATGGCCAGGGTGATGCGACCAGTTTTGGAATGGGAAAGTGGGGATTTGTGAGTGGACTAGTTCCTAGCCTGGAATTGTGATGAGTTGTGTTAATGATTTTAAATGATGTTTTGGGTTAGGAAACTAGATGAAGTGATTTACTTCTATGTTGAATGCAAAGGTTTATGAACGAGCATTAGGTTTTGAAATAAAAGAAAAGAAAGCTTGAAATGCCATTGTTTTCCAAGTTTTTCTAATTGAATATGTGGTTTTGGAAATGGTAGTTTTCTGGCAATGGTTTTCATGGATTTTAGCGTTGTTTTTGGGGCGCGTACTGCGTGACATTCCTATCACTCACACGTGTTTTCCTTGTCCCCTTTGTTTCAGGTGCTCAGGTGTAGGAGCAATCTAGTCTAGTGCATCTTTTCGAGCCACGTTTGCCGCACACAGGTCTGGGTGATTAGTTTTATTTATTTATTTCAGTTATTTAGATTCTTTTAGCTACTCTTGGGTAGTTCTTATACTTTTGTGTAGCACTGGGGTGTTACAATCATTGCTTTGTTGTTAGCATTGTCGTTGTTCTTATGCTTGTAAGTATCATCATGTAATTTTGATATGATAATCATTTTTGTATAATGTTTATCCAGTAAATTGCATGAATCTTATATGAATTTTTTAATGTATTGTTTACGGTATTAGATGGCTGGATTTGGTAGAGGCGGTCAACGCTCTAGTGGTTCCAGTGATCATGGTTCATCGGAGGATTGAGAGATCGATCCTAGTGCTTATACGAGTGCTCAGTTGCTTGAGTTCATTCGTTCACGAGGTCTGACACCACCTAAGGTTGGATGGACACCTCCAACCACTTTGGTTGAGGCTCCCACCTCTTCTCTTGTGTTTAGGCATAGTACTACTCCACATAGTAGTGCTGCACGTCATGTCTAGCTTGAGTTGTCTCCTCGTCCAGCAGCAGCAAGTAAATAATATAATAAAATTATACTTTTTAAGTCTTTAAATTAAATATAATTATTAACAAATATTTAATTTGATTGATAAAAAACAAGAACAACAATAACAACTAGGAGGATATGCTCAAGTTTCTCACAAGTAACTATTATTTTAATTTGGTGTTAGTCAACATAAAATACTTTTTTTCCGTACCTAACTTGATTTATTTGTATTAACTTCAAGAAGAGTCATAGAATCTCGTCAGAGATCACAAATTTTTTTAGATCTTATGCATCGACCATCAAGTACCGGTGGTCACATTTACATTCAGATGAGACGGAAAGAATGTTTGATGTGCTATTGGTAATTACTTTTATTTTATCTTTAAGTTAAACAATTAGTATATTAAATTGATAATGATATTGGATTTATGCAGGGCAAGTTTACACTTTCACCTGGATATACAAAGGAGGATTATCGTGTGCCTTTTACCAAATTAATTAAGAAAAGGATGAATGATATCTATTATAGGGCACGAATAGATGTATTGGCAAAACATCCTGAGCCTCACGATAATTATCAGGCAGCCAAAGCATTTCCTTCGTATTGGTGTACACCAAAGAGGTAATTAATATTTATATTAAATTTCAGATGTTTTTATTGTTGTATATGTGAGGATTAACATATATATTATTGGTTAATGTTAAATCTATGTGGAATGGACTCTGTGATCTTTTCTCACAGATACAGAGTTCCAAAAAAGGTCCATGGCTAGAAGTCAAACCGTGGAAAGCAAAAAAATTGTTCTACGAGCGGATCAAGAAGTCACAACGATCTTCGAGTTGAGTTGGTAAGGATATTTTTATATTAATTTACTTTATTGACCTTGTTTATGTCAATTTATTGTTCCAAACTCTTAGACAGAATTAACTGTTCTATCTAAAATTGTGATTGGTTTTGCAAATCTTTATTATACATTTATTGCTTTTAGTCTCTTCCACAATCATGTGTTGTTCCTTGTGTTTGCAATTCTTAGGCTGATGTTTTTTTTATTGTTTCTGATTTGTTTTATGCTAAGTGTATAGTAGGGCCTCTATATTATACTGAACAATTGACAAGGGAATATCTTTTGCATTCATTTGGGAATTCTTGATGTTTAGGTGCTCTTGTTCTCAATTGGTCTTATTCTCATTATGGTATCTGGTGGGAGTCCTGCTATTCCTACCTGATATATGGAATAGGAGGCAACAATGAGTATTCCTTGTCATAGTCATATGATTTGAGCAGTCAGAGAGTTATATAGATTTGAAGTAATCGAATGAAGAACAGTTGAATGATATTAACAAACAGGGATAGGACTGCTATAGTGTTAAATACTAATAGGTAGCTTACCTTTGCATAGAAGTCAGGAGGTGAGTCGGTATCAAAGTGTGTCTGATGAAAATCCAAATGCCAACCATCTCCCATAATGACCCTCACCTAGAATTTTATACAGAGAGGGGGAAAAAATCCAATGGAATTGGTTGAGGAATGATAATTAGCTATAAGTGAAGAAACAACAATCTCATTATTATTTGATGTGAGACTAATCCTCTAACTCATACATCGCTGATGAGGGTCAGACTTTCTGAAAGAAACCTACATATTGAAAGCAACCATTTAGGCTCCATGCATCCATCCCACCAGTGGATTGCAATTGGACGACATAAAACTTGTAGTCTTTGGGAAGACCATCACCAAATTCTTCTCAGTGAACCTAAAGTATAAGCAAACAACATTGATAGATTCGATCCTTGAGTGAAACAGAATTAAGATTGATTTCATGGCAAATATCCTAAAAAATACCACCCAATGAAGTAATAAAAAGATTGAGTTCCATGAGCAGATTAGAAAAGTGCTAATGAGCTAGAAACTTAAGTAAAGGTTACCGAACAATTTGAGTTCCATGAGTTTAACTGTAGCCTTCTCACTCACACTAAGTCGAGTGACTTTATTAGGTCCATGAGTTTAACTATGTATATTCATATATACATATAGATATATATATATATATATATACAATTATATTGTGACATCTAGGCCTGATTATCCATTTGTAACTGTAAACCATGTAATTAATTGTAATATTACTTAAATGGTTTATTAATGGATAATCTGTTGTTTCTTGGATGTGTGAGCATGTGGTTGGCTTTCTGTGCACCTGTTTGTGATTTGGGACTAATGTGGAGTCCAGATTGAGGATGCACAGTTGCCTCGATTTACGTGCCAGATCTTTCCTCTTTTCTTTCCTTCTTTTCTCCTTCTCGCACTCACGAGCTCACCGCACACCCGTCTTCTTCCCCTTCACCCTACTCAGCCCGTGCCACCACCATCCAGCGACCTGTGCCTTGCCGTCATCTCTGACACTATGGGCGGCTGGCGTGGTGCGAGAAGTGGTGGGGATAAGAGAGACAGAGGCGCGTGAAAGAGGGGAGCCGCGACGCAAGGAGGAAGAGGGAGAGGAAGAACGGCGATGCACAACCGAGGAGGTGGTGAGCAGCTCGTGTGTTCCGCCGACGTAAGGAGGCTTCGTCGGAGTGCGAGAGGGTCGTCGAAGGGCTGAGCCAGGTACGTGACCCCTTTCCTTTGCTCCATTCAATGTCTCCTTAGCAATGGATTAATTGCATGAAAAATTGTGGAAAAATCATGAAATAATGGAAATGTTTTATATAGCATGAGAATGTAGATATCATGCAATTAGGATTGGTATTTGTGGAAGGAAAACGCTTTTTTAGGGTTGTAGGCTACAATAGCCGTTCTTGAGCCCCTTCCCCTTATGTTTTTCATATGAATTGTTTGGTAGATGAAATCATGAATGGATTGTGAGGTTTTGAAGTAGACTCAAGGGTCTACACCCCGTGATTTACTTGTAATTTTTAGTGTATGTTTGGGGGGGTCCGATCGGGAATCCCACTTTGGGCGAATTCCGCCGTTGGAAACAGGGGTGTGCCCTGCCTGTGAGGAATTCGATATGCCGAAATCCTAGCAGATTGAGCGAGATACCTGATATCGGTAGACCGAAAACACCCAGTCGACCAATTCAGGGGTTTTCGTTTTACCGAAATTATTTGGTATACCGAACCAGAGATCTTCGGTATACCGATCTGAAGATTCGGTCTACCGATTTTGCCCTGAACCTGGTATGTATTGATGTGGTTTTAAATGATGGATAGATGGTATTTTGGGCATGTGATGATGATGTTTTCCCCATGTAATGACATGGAGGAATGTGGAACTGTAACACTCGTAAAATTAATTTTGTAATTATTTACATTTTATGAATTTTATTCCTGGACGGGTGTTACTGTTCCGAGGCCCACTGTGTGATTTTGTGCTTTTGGGCTTGGGCCTCGTGGGCTGGCTTCTATTTGCGTGTCCCTATGCGTGGTTTGGCACTGTGCATTGTGGCATTGTGCGTGTGGGGCTCGGGTGTGGGTCTGTGTGGGGCCCAAGTGTGGGGTCCCCGTGGGACCCACATGTGTGGGCTGGTGGTTGAGGCTTGCAGTTGGCCTCGTTGGTGGTGGCTGGCGGTTGGCTGCTCGTGCGATGTGCCGATGGCTGAGACGCGTAGGTGGGCACGTTTTCAACTACTTCGGTTGGCCTCGTTGGTCGTCCCCTCCTTCCTTCTTCTTCCTTTCTCCTCCTCCTTGGCGGCGCACTTCTTCTTCTCCACCTCCACCTTCTTTCCCTTCCTCCCCACTTCTCCTTCTCCTTCTCCTTCCCCTTCTTCCTTTCCAGTCGTCTCCCCTACCTCCTCTGTTTTCCCCCAACATTGCGCGTGCCCTGAGAGAGAGGAAGAGGTCGAGGGAGCGAAGCAGAGGGCTGTGGTTGCTTATGGTGGTGCGTGGAGCTCGCATGGTGTGCCTCGTGGCCGTGGTTGCGCTGGAGATCATCGAAGGCGTTTCTCAGGTACGCATCTCCACTTTGAGTAATAGAGAGCATGAAATTGGTAGAAAATGCTAGGATTGCATGAAATCTAGGTAAATTTCCCTTCCTAGAATTTATTGCGATTTATTGTGTATTTATGGAGCATTTATGGCGAATGATGTGTTTTGGGTCCTTTTGACCCTTCTGTCTTCCCGATTTTATATCTTGAAGCATGGTGAATGGATTTTAGTTTTGTTTGTTGGATTTTGGAGTAGACACGAGGGTCTACACCATATGTTTTATGCAAGATTTCTGGTATTTGTTTAGGGGGGGTCTGATTGGAGGTCTCAGTTGGAGCGATTTTGGACGATAGTGTTTGGGCCGTTTTCTGATTTCACAGAATTCGGCATACCGAATGGAAACGGCATACCGAATCAGGGGATTTCGGCATACTGATTCCGCTCGTTATATCGTTTTCTTGTCAGTTTAGGTCCATTGGTCGTGTTTCGGTCATCCGTTTTTGGACGGTATATCGAATTTGGCCTGAGTGTTGACCGTTGACCTGATTCGGTCGACCGATCCAGATTGGCCTATCGAACCAAGGGTTTTTGGCATACCAAATCAGACTTTTAGCATACCGATTTCTGGGCCCAAACAGGTTTGTTAGAATGTGTTTTCGATGGCTTTTTGGATGCTGTGTTTTGTCTCTATGAGATGGGAGGTGGGCCATCAGTGGTGGTCCTTTGGGACACCTGATGCGCCGTTTTACCGAGGTTTTAGAAGAGTTTTCAAAAGATATGAAAATGGTTTAAAAAATGGATTTCAAGGAAATGGTTGGCCTGGTTTAGAAAATGATTTCCTGGTTTTTTGTGTGCGGGTCGAGGCAACGTGGGACCGTGACGTCGAGACCAGGATATGTGACGACATTCTCGGGTGGTCGGGCGCGATGTCCCCTATTGAGGTCTGGGGCCGAGATACCTGAGGCTAAGGAGTGTCGGGTCCTAGAGGTATGAGACTCTTTGACTGTCGTCTCGAGGCTAGGGTTGTGGTCCGCGGGTTGAGGTGTCTTGTGGCATGACGGGGAGGTATGATACTCCTGTTATTGCTATGAGCACTGAGGCTCTGGTGTTTTCGGGTGTGGAGGTATGACACTCCCTCCTAAGTACCATGTGTGGAGGACGCCGTGAGGAGGCGTACCCTGTGGTGGCCAGTGGGGGTGGGACACGTGCCCCGTAGCTGGTAGCGTCCTGAGAGACAAAACAGCCTTCCTAGGGAGGGGTTGGCTTCTAAGGGTTCTCCAGGTGGGAGAATCGCGGGACGGTGGTTGGCTCTTGCACAGGGTGGCACATCGTTGCAGTGCAGAACGCTAGGGTTGCTCCTCAATGGACTGCGTGGGGCCAGAGTTAGGTTGCCTGGCGCCGAGCTTCCCGACTCACTGTTGTGTGGTTTTGGGCTTTGAGGGCCTTTGGTTGTGGCTTTGGGCTACTAGAGCCCTGGTTTGTGGTTTCGGCCGGTGTGGGCTTGATTTATGGGGTTATGAGAAAATGGTTTGTGAAAGGAATTTAAAAGGAAAAATAGATTATAGTTTTGTTTTCGGCCGTTTTCGTTGGGTGCGTACTGGGTGACTTTGGTCACTCATGCGTTTTCCTTATGGTTTTGGCTTGTAGGTGCAGACATGCGATTGGCTTAGCGTAGTGCATATAGATCGGAGTCCCCTAGCTGCATACACAGCTTCCTGGTAGTTAGATATTTTCTGTTTAGCTTTAGTTTTCCCGTAATTTAATTTGTTTAAATTATTGGGGAAAATTTGGGGCGTGACAAATCTGGTATCAGAGCTCTAGGTTCACTAGGTTGCACTACACCTAGGGTGTCTAGTCTAGAGACTCCAAAGGTTTTGCATGCATGGTAGGGTCTGCACCTGATTTCTTGCCATGGTTTTTTGGTTGTTGCTTTGTCTGTGGTGCAGGTACTTTGCCTTTCTCCAGCAGGATGCCTCCTCGTGGTCGTAAGGGCAAGGCCCCTGTCGTGGAGACCAAGCCCCGAGAGGACGTAGGCAGATGGAAGGTAGTTCGTGTGGAACTGAAGAGCTTGGCACATGGGATTTCCCACGTGTTCAACAAGGGTAGTGCTAGTGGACTGTCGGGTGACCCGTGACTGAACCAGTTCACGAAGCTTCGTCCACTGCCGTTCAAGGACAAGGTCAGTGCTGAGGAGAGAGAGGCCTGGCTAGAGAAGGTGGTGAAGATGCTGGAGAGCTTGGCGTGCCCAGAGGAGCATTGGGTGCGATTGGCGACCTACCTACTGGGTGGTGAAGTAGATAGGTGGTGGAGGTCTGTGAGGCGGCTAACGTTCCCGAACTCAGCCACTATTAGCATCCAGTGGAACGATTTCAAGGCACCCTTCTATGACATTGTTGGGATGACTTACCGCTTTGAGGGAGAGCATTAGAAGTTTCTGGAGAGTCGTCCCAAAGGGAAGGGTAAGTCTTCTTTTACCTTTCGGTTCTCTTTCTCCAGTCCTCCAAATGCTAGCAATTTGGGTAGCCCTGAGAAGAAGCAGAAGGCGAGGTCCAGTGTTTCCTCTACAGGCCGGCGGAGTTTTGCTGGAAGTAGTAGAGCAGGCCTCAGTGAGACAGGGTTGAGTGCTCCCGATGGGAACCAGTGCTTCAACTGTGGTCAGGTGGGCGACATCGCTGCGTATTGTCCTCATCCTCGACAGACTCCTTCCACTGTGGTGTGTTATAATTGTGGGAAGGCGGGACACATTTAGAGATGTTGTCCGGAACCGCCTAAGATGGTAGGAAGCGCACCGCAGCAGCTGACTAGGGGACTGGTGTTCACCATCGTAGCTCCAGGTACTGGGTCTTCAGGAGATGTTGTTGAGAGTAAGGATGAATAGTTGGTTCTGTAACCCTCTAAGATATGTTGTAATCTCTTTGTGATCTAGACATCTGCCTCATTGAATGGATGTGTGGTGTTGTTTTGTTTGGAAATCAGGTTCTTTTATTGTGGCTGGCCGGATGGCCAAGGTGTTGTTTGACTCAGGGAGTTCTTTCTCCTTTATCTCTGAGTCATTTGCGGCGAAGCTGGGAGAGAGACCAGTTCGACTGGCATTTCATCTCAGTGTGGCGACGCCGCTGGGGGAGCACAGTTTGGCATGGAGATATCTGCGGTTTGTCGACTTGATGCTGAATGACAGAGAGTTCGACGTTAGCCTAATCGTGATGGACATGTAGGAGTACGATGTGATACTCAGCATGGATTGGTTGGCGCAGCAGTCTACTTTGATTGATTGTGCTCTGAGGAGAGTTTATTTTGGGTCTCCTATGGATCGATCTTTCTTTGTGCAAGGTGGGTGTCAAGGTGAGCCTAACCTTGTCATTTCAGCTATGAAGGCTTATAAGTCCTTGGTCAGGGGTTGCATGGAGTATCTAGCTAGTATAGTTACCTCCACTTCTCCTGAGTTGGGTGTTCACGACATCTTTGTGGTGTGTGAATATCCCGACGTTTTTCCTAACGATTTGCCTGGTATGCCACCTCACTGGGAAGTAGAGTTCTCGATCGACCTGATTCCCGGTTCTGGTGCTGTGTCGAAGCCTCCTTATCGTATGGTGCCAGCGGAATTGCGAGAGCTCAAGACTCAATTGCAGGAATAGCTGGACAAGGGGATTATCGGTTCGAGTGTGTCTCAATGGGGAACGCCTGTCTTGTTCGTTTGCAAGAAGGATGGTTCGCTCCAACTGTGTATAAATTATCGGATGCTAAACCAGATCACGATGAGGAACAAGTATCTCCTGCCTCGCATTGATGATGTAACATTTGTGCCTGGTTTTTCCATTTAATATAAACCATGGAATTTCTTGTAATTATTTGTGTATGGTTTATTAATGGTAAATCCAGTTTGTGTTTGTTGGCTGTGGGCTCCCTCTGTGTTTTGT
>JAMKQA010037124.1:0-11658 GCA_024699735.1 Posidonia australis | reverse complement strand
CGAGGGTGCCTAACACCTTCCTCGTGCGTAACAGGGATCCTTACCCACATTCTGGTTATTTCGTAGACTTGTCTTTGTTTTTTGCATGATTCTTCATGTATATGGTTTTCCTTGTCTTCCATAATAGATTAGGTGGCGACTCCTTTGTTTTGCTTTTTTCGACGTAATTTTGCCGTCCGATTTTGCATTCATTTGTGGAATCTCCTCGCCGGCATGGTTACAGATACAACACAAGAAATACAAGTCATTTGAGCAGATCAATCCCAAACCTTGTCTTCACTCTCATCTGGCTCCAGCCCTTGAGAAGCACGAGCAGAGCGACATTCACCTTTGCGCCGAAGCCATCGGACAGTCGCAGCTGAGGCCGTTCGAGCACGGGAGGGTGCGGAAGTGGAGGCACCCATCAAGTCCCCTGTAGCAAAGGTATCCTCCTCAAGGTCGAGGTCAGCCTCGTCGCTGCTGCTCCCTAGGACAATGTCCTCCAGCCAGTATCCCTGTGATAAGAAGGTCAGTCATGTACATAGAATGCAGTAAACACAGAATAAGGAAAGTGCTTACCTCTCCGTGGGCTTCTCACCGGGCTTGTTACAGATGAAGAAGCAATTGTCAAAACAACTAGTTATGAGCAATTGAGAATTAAAGCAAAGAGGAAGAATTCTTTACCTTTGCTCATCTCATCCGAGCGTAGAAGTCGCTCAACCTGCCCTCAAATCGCTGAAACAGAAGCAGCAACCAATGTCAGAATAGCTAGAATTCAGAGATCAGTTTTTGCCACAAGTAGTAAGCAGCAACTTACCTCGACCCAGTTCTCAGAGAACCACATATCCCGTTGTTGTTCCTGGAGGTCCTCCTTGAAGAGGTACGGCGTGCAAGCCCATTCGTACCACTCCTGGTACTCGTCATAGCTAGTAGGGCGAAGGATATACTGGCTTCGATCAACCATGATTTCAACAGCAATGGAGCGAGCTCTCACATGGGTGGTGGCCCGGGGTACAATGTCAGTAGGAGGTGGGAGCAGAATGCCGAACTCCGGAGTAAATTGATGGCGAACTCGGCCAGGCAGGTAGGACGTAGATTTCTTGAAGCAAAAGAATTTCATCTGCTTTTGGCAGTAGGTCCGGGCGGAGTTCAAAGGCTCCCAGTCCAGCCCAACATACCGCTCAAATGGCCTCAGCTTGACCTGTACAAGGTAAAACAAAACACAAGTTAGTCCAACAGGATATCAGAAAACAGGGAAAGCAGTAAGCCAAGGGACAGTTTGCAAACTCACATCATGGATTGACAGGACGTCCAGGAGGTAGCGGTACGATTCATAGCTGTATACCCCGGCTACTGTGCGGTGGTCCGGCTAGCACCACTGCCAAGGGAGTGGGAGAAGTCTAGGGCGGAGGCGGAAGAAATTGTGTTCCCACATGCAGTGCTCCATCCACCAATACTGCAGATACAGAAGAACAGGTCAAGACATAATCATACTGCTAAACTAAAGAAGACTTACTGTCAGTAGCGGATAAAGCCCCACCTGGGACCTTTGGTTGCTCTTCACGACGCTGTTTAGGCCGCAGAGCATATACATGTAACTGGCTCCTCCCCAGTCATATCGGTCCAGGTGGTTCAGGTCAGCGAGGTAAATTAGCCAGTTCGCCGAAACGTAGTACCCAGAGGTGTTGCAGAACATGAGGGCCATCAGCTCTATGAGAAAGTGGCGTAATACGAACTCCACCTCCCTCAATCCTGGTGCCGGATCCGGCCAGAACAGCTTCCACTCTCTAATCCAGCAGTAGCGAAGGTAGTGCGCAGACCGGGTCAGCGGTGGACACTCAAGACCCAGGAGCTCGATGACCTTGGCGAACCCAAGGTAGCCTTCCCAACTATAGGCTCCGTCCCAAAGCAGAAGCCCGTTAGCAGCACCCAGTGCTTTGGCAAGATCATCATCTCACCGAAGGAAAGATGGAAGGTGTGAGTCTCATGCCGCCATTGCTCCGCAAGCGCCCGGAAGAAGTCATAATGCTCGTGAACAACCCGGAAGCACAAAAGACTCCCGAACAGAGTGCGGTGCAACAAGAACTCTTTCAGAAAGCCGGGAAGGCGCTCAAAATGCTCCCGCATCGATGTCCAGAGACACCGCATCACCCGCTCGGTATCATTGACCTAAGGGGCAAAGAAAGGTAAAGTCAGAAATCAGTTAAACCATGCAAATTTGTGCAAAACAGGACATTGCTTACCTCAAAGCCATCACAGTTGCTGATATGGTCTTGTCCAACAATCGGCCCCCGAAGTTCCCAGATTCCAGCCAAAAGAATTTCAGTTCAAGAAACATAAAGTATGCACAAAGGAAAGACCAGAGTAGGTGCAGTTTTGGGATTTCTTACATCTTCAGGGATGTTAAGCATCACCTCCTCCGATGCCTGGGAGCTAGAAGTGGCCTCGCATTGAGAACTGGACCCACGACCCCAAGCCTACGAACTAGAAGGTGCCCCAGATCATGAGCTAGACCCGTGACCCCGGGCCCGCGAGCTAGAGGCTACCCCGCTAGCCTGGGTCACCTCTGCCTTGAAATCAAAATCAAACTGCAAAAGCGAGGTCATGTTTGGATGAGCATGTTATCAAATAATCTAGTAAGTCAAAATTTGTAATCAGAGGCAATATTCAAACAAAGCCAGGGTATATGCAAAATTTGTAATGGATAGTCAAAATTCAGTGGCCTCTCAAGACGAGACCTGGCCAAGGGAGACCGTTGATGGCTTGTGATCACCATCCGACTACCTCTGGCGTTTTTATGTGATTTTCCTTAGCCATTTTCTCCAAAAACATCGTCATTTCATGTGATTTTCTTAGTCATGTCGTATTTCGTGATCTCATCATTTTGTGTGGATTTCTTTGCAGTTTTTGCATACCATATTGCACATCCATCTAGTCTTGACTTGGCATTCATATTAGCATGATTAGAGCATAATCTAGGTTTAGCAAACATTCATTCAACCTCTAGCAAGCAAATTGGACTAGAAAGACCAAGTTTCTCGGGCGTATAGGGGTACCTAACACCTTCCCCATGCGTAATAGGAATCCTTACCCATCATTTGGTTTGTGGACATCTGGCCTTCATATTTGCATCTCATGCATTCAATCTTTTGTGGTTTGTTTGTGGTTTTCCTCGTTTTTCCCTTAAAGACTAGGTGGCGACTCCATTTTCTTTTCGTTTCATCCTATCTTGCGCCTTTGCCATCTTGACATGATTGTGGCCTCCTCCCTCTGGTGCGACTCCATGTCGGATCCCCGGGTGGGCATGGTCACAGAATTGACAACTCCGTTGGCCATTACCAGATTCTGACTTTCAGGTTAGTCTTATCGCATGCTTTTTGAGGCTTCACTTCACACACTTGTTTGTTTGCCTCACTTGTGATTGTTTGCTTACTTAGTGTGCCTTTCACACTTTCTTTTACACATTTTCTCTGTCACTGCACACACATACTATATGTTTTCTTTTCACAATCACGATGCCACGACATTCGCACATGCCATGATCATGCCTTTTGCTTGTTGTTTGCTTGCTTGTTTGCCTTACCGGTCTGTTTTCTTTCTCTTTCACATTTGACATGACTAGGAGAGTAGAGACATGTTTGTTTCCCCTTTCTGGTTAAAATAAAACACACAAACTCAGAGAAACAATTAATAAGATAAAACTAGAGACCAAATCAAACTCTTTCCCCTCTAGTTAATAAAATGCAAGTAAAAGACACAAAAGCATATTGCATGATTGATCATATAGGGCATGCATCTTCTCCCCTGAGTCCACCTACAGTTTGCGAAGAACAATTCTAGTAGCCTGTTCCATAGCTTTGGCGTAGGGCGTGTTGCTAGTTTGTCCCTCCTTGCTCGGGGACGTGTCAGTGTTAGTAGAGGGTATAGCTCCATGCTACTGTAGGAGATGAGGCCACCAATGCACCACCCGTTCATTGCATGCGCTTTGGCCAGGATTTAGAGCGGGGACCTTTACTTTCTAGCCTGAGTCGGAGACCCATTTACCCATGTGTGATCCCGGAGTAGATGGCCTTTTAGGAAATACTTAGTTGGTGAGAGAAAGCATATTAGTTGCATCCATGTGCATAAATGCCATCCACGCCACCATAATAACTGCATCTTGTTGCTGGTTTTAACACCAGTAGTTTTCTCTTTTCTTGAGTTATTCGCCACTTTGACGATAGCTCATTCTAGTATTCATCCACTCATTTGCCACTGTAGTCTGGTTCTCACCCGTTCCCGGTCAGCCATGGCCCAACGCACCAACAAGTCTCTTTCTGCTACTGTTTCTCAAAAGGGCACTCCATTTTCGGTCCCTCCTACCCTCACTATGACTTCAGTTGTTCACTCTGTCCCCTTTGTGCATCACGGAGGTTCTGTCCCCTACACCATAGGACATCCGCTGACCTTGGCCAGTCTGGAGCCAAGCACTGAGTCTATCTCAGTGACCCCTGCTCGGGTTCCAGATGTATCACTGATGGCCTCACTTCCTCAGGGTTCTTTCTCTTTTAGCACTCAGCCCACTATGGCGACATCTCTTGCAGGTTCCCTGCCTCCAAGGCAACATGTATCTATCCCGTCTTTGACATCCGAACCTTTGACTGTGCCACCCCTCACTGTCCCTGAGGGATCTCCTACCGTACAGGTAGAATATCTATTAGCCCTCTCCCAGAAGATCGAGGGCATGGCCTTTGTTATCCAATCAGCTATGGACCCTACTGTTCCTGAGGTTTTCCGGCAGCTTGCTCTGGTGTTCCAGGCATCATTTTCTGCACCACCACCTCAGCCCTCACCCCAACTCCTCATTGCACCCACATTAGGTGTGACACCACTGCCTCAAACACACCACCTCACTACACAGCATCCTACTCCAACATCTGGTGGCCAGCCCCTCGGGTTGACTAGAGTACAGTATCTATAGAGCCTGCAGCTTGGTGTCGTACCGCTGCAGCAACTATTACTCCCTCACTCAACATCCACTGCCACACAACTTTCTACTCATCCTCCTCTCACACACCATCAGGTTCAGGCACCTTCCCTCCCACAATCACATTCAACACTTATGCACGGATATGCTGGCCATCATGCCGTAGCACCAGGTGGCATGATGGTGGATTTGGAGGAGCACTTAGGTGTGACCCACACAGCATATGTGGTTGTTCCCCCTGTTGCATCACTCTCGTCGATAGCAGCTCCAGATACCCTCCATGTCATGGTGGGTGACCTGGAGAGAGCATTTCGATAAGTGTGGGGAGGCGACTGCCAACCCTACGGGTTCCGGGACCCATGTTATTTCCCAGAGGCGACACTCCAATTGCATTTCCAAATCCTGGACTTCGAAAAATACAACGATAAGGGTTGCCCCATTTCACATCTTAGGGCATATTACAGAGATCTCGCTTAGCTCCATGCTGATGAGAGGCTGCTGATCCGCCTTTTCTAGAAGAGTCTCACCGATCCAACCCTCAAGTGGTTCACGTCGCTTGACATGGGCTCGATCAAGACTTGGAACGACCTTTCACAAGTGCTTATGGACCAATATCCTTTTAATCTCGACTTGGTCCCAAGAGGAAGGATCTTGTTGCCATAAGACAGATGCCCCATGAGCCATTTGGGGAGTACGTCGGCTATTGGTGCGCCCTTGCATCATAAGTGAGAGACAAACCCTTTGACGAGGAGTCTATTGAGATCATTATTCGAGGTACGTAGCTAGATGTTGGGGCTCTGTTGAGCATTCAGCCTGTCACCACCTTTCCATCTTTGATTCGAGTAGGTGCGCTTGTAGAGAGCTCCCTCCGCAGTGGTAGCTTTCCTGTACTCGCCACTCCTTCCAAACAAGCCAAATCTCCGGATCACCATGCAAGCAGCAGCACTCGTAACGGTGCTAGCACCAGTTACCCTAAGAGGCGGAATCCTGCCAAGCCTTCTGTCGCATACGTAGGGTCGCCTGCCATGCCAATCAATGTGTTGAACCAACCAAGCCCGAATCAACTAGTTTATTCACTTGCACCAAGGGCACCGCACACACGATAGATCACCACCACTGCTCAACTGGTGTATCCCACAGTACCAGTCAGGCAAGGACCCTGCCTAGGGTAAAGACAGCCTCAACGTGCTACATGACAGTACACCCCACTTGTTGAGTGACTGAGTGTCGTCCTCCCCAAGGTCGTGTCACTCTTGAAACTTCTGGAGGTCCATCCCCCGTCGAACCCTCTTCCAGTGTGGTATAACGCGAACCTCCACTGCAATTTCCATTACTGTGCGAGCCACTCGATGGATAATTGCATGGCTCTTCGGAATGCCATTCAGGGCTTAATTGACCATAAGGTCATCGTCATTGACACTCAGGAGGCACACACTGCACCTACACCACCACCTTCACATGCACAAGCACCACTTGCATATCCCAACATTGTCAACCAGCCCATGCCTATGCATAACAACTCAGCAGGCGCTGGGGCCTCAGGAATCCATTTCCTTTCTGCTTCTATCACTCCTATCAATCAGCAGTAGGACAATCGCCAGTCAATAGCACCACTTGTACATACTACGGAAAATACAAAAAAAATAAAAAAATCAAAAAACTTAAAAAATCAAAAAAATAGCATCAAGAGCCAAGGAGACAGAGCAACCTGGCTAGGCAACTGACCCCACCGTCAAAGAGTCAAAGATCACGCAGTGCAAATACAAGAACACCAAAGTCAGTGTGACCATCATGAAGAATCATCAGGGACAAAAATCAGAGCAAATCCTCTCCTTCGATGTCACCGACCCTACCTTCAAAGAGGAAATCATATCAGAGCTCATCGCTTATGAACAAAAGGATGATGACTTGCATGAAAACAGTGAGACGCTCGAATTCCAGTCCTACGATAATGTTTCAGAGGGATCGAATATGTATGTCAAGGAAGAAACTGAACGGGTGAACATCGACACAACTGAAGATGTCAAGGAGGTACTCATTAGTGTTAAGCTATCACCACGGGCCAAGGCAGATTTCATAGCATATCTGAAAGAGTATATGGATGTCTTTGCCTGGAGTTACGACGATATGGTCAGCCTGGATGTTGAAGTGGTGGTGCACACATTACCCCTGAAGCCTAACGAGAGGTTCATCAAGCAAAAACTCAGGAGATGGCGACCTCAATGGATCTTGAAGCTCAAGAAGGAAATCATGAAGCAGTACAAGGTGAACTTCCTCAAGGTGGTGTTGTACCCAGAATGGTTAACAAATTTTGTCCCAATGCCAAAGACAGACAGGAAGGTCCGTATGTGCATCGACTACAGAGACCTCAGCAAGGCGAGTCCCAAAGACTATTTCCCACTTCCTCACATAGATGTCCTAGTGGACAACATAGCCGGACACAAAATGTTATCGTTTATGGATGGTTTCTCACGGTACAACCAGATTAGATTGGCCAAGGAGGATATAGAGAAGACATCCTTCATCACTCCTTGGGGAGTTTTCTGCTATTGTGTGATGCCATTTGGGCTCAAGAATGCTGATGTTACGTATCAAAGGGCAATGACCGTACTTTTCCATGACCTCATGCATCAAGAAATAGAGGTCTATGTAGATGATATGATTGCCAAGTCCAAGGAGCCTGAGGAACACCTGGTCTGTTTGAGAAAGCTATTTGATCACCTCAGAAAGTACAAACTCCGTATTAACCCCAACAAATGCATATTTGAGGTGTCTTCTGGCAAGCTTTTGGGATACATCATCAGTAAAAGGAGAATCGAGGTCGACCCTAGTAAAGGAAGAGCCATCATTGATATGCCTCCCCCTACATCTGAGAAGGAAGTTCAGAGCTTATTGGACCGATTACAGTATATTAGTCGGTTCATCGCGCAGCTTACCCCCATCTGTGAGCCTATCTTCAAGCTTCTAAGAAAGAACGCGTAGGTCCACTAGAACGAGGAATGTTAAGCAGTATTCGACAAAATCAACCAGCTCCTTACAAATACAAGCAAAAGTCAGCATAAAGGAATTTGTTTTGCAAAAATAGTGAAAGCAGATACTTACAGTCAGCAGAGGGTATAATCCCACGTAAGAGCGACACCCAAGCTTAACCACATTGTCAAGCCCGCAGATCAGCCAGGTATAACTAGCGCCGGCCCAGTCATAATGATCCAGATGCTCCAGGTTGGTTAAATATGCTATCCAATCAGCATGGATACAGTAGGCCGACGAATCACAAAAGATCATGGCTAGCAGCTCCAGCAGAAAGTGCCTCAGTACAAAATCTGCTTCTTCACTGTCAGGCTCGGGGTTGGGCCAGAATTTGTCCCACTCTCTCAACCATCCCACAGTGATCATATATTTCCCCCTAGGTGGCTTAGGAGGGACACGGCCTAGATGTGTAGGCGCAAGGTGAAAACCGTGAGTGGTCTCACCTATAATCGGCTCGTCAGCAGAGCCCACTGATCAAGCAAAACAGTCAGCTCACCGAATGGAAAATGGAAGGTGTGCGTCTCAAACCTCCATCTCTCTACCAGGGCTCTGAAGAAGTTGTAATGACCGTGTATGATGGGTATACGGAGCAAACCTTTAAATGGAGACCGGTGGAGGAGGAAGTCCTGCAGAAAGTCGGGCAAACGGTGGAAATGATCAAGCATTGGGCCCCAATGACACTGCATAATCCGGTTTGCGTCCCCCTCCTGAAATGTCAAGAATAAAGTTAAAGCCAAGTCAAAAGAAGGTTGTAATTAAAGTACATCAAAGCGAGAAAATTACCCCAAATTCGGGACTCTCACAGATATGACGGTAGCTCAACAGTCGCCCCTCAAGATTTCCAGACTCCTGAGAATGCATTTGTCAGAAAAAACACCAAATTTAAATACTCATTTGCTATTCAGTTTTGGGTTTACCTCAATGGGAACAATAGGAGTCGAGCTGCTAGAGGCACGTGACATCGAGGAACTACCTTGCCGCTAGGAATGAGAACTAGACGGTGCATCCCATGAGGACTCTGGGGTTCCCTCCGCGGGAGCTGAGTCGTCCTACAAAACAAAGGGGAGAAGCACATTGACAGCAAGCATGACAATAGCATACCGGACTCAAAGACAAAATCAAATATTGCAAAGGCAGAATAAAAAGGATAGAGATGTAAACAAACAAGCCTACAGTTACAGCTCAATGCTACGTGCAAAGCATATGGCAGTGTTTTATTTTTCCTTGCTTAAAGTGCGCAGAAATAGAGCATGATTCAGCAATTAATTTTAAGGGATGATCTGATTTGAAACAGTTTGCAACAAAAAATCAGAAGCAGCGTAGAAAGGGCAGCATGGCTTTCAATTAAAGTATGCATGGCATGACTTAAACAAACAGCAAATCTCTTTGAACCATATCACGGCTGCTCCATTATCACCCCTTCAGCCCCTACTGCGCGGCCAACTCACGAGCCCGCCAACCACCAAAATCCACGGCCACCATCATCTTCTCCATGGCCATCCATCATCACAACCTCAGCCCGTCACCTCCACCTCCTCACGGTTGCCCCTAACTGCAACCTGCAGCCTACCATCGCACATCCCATCATGCCACCACAAGAGCAGAATATACCATGTCAAGCACATGGCCCACAAAATGCACCTGATGGGGTAATTTGCAGAAAACCCCCTATATTTTGCAAAATTGCAGATTAGTCCACAAGAGACGTGTGAGGTGTTGTGAGGCAGACATTTGTCAATATACAGCAAAATGTCGAACGTCACAGCACAACGGTAATTCAGCATTCAGATGGTTGCCGTGATCGGGAAATTTGCAATAAAGCCCCAATTTTGAGAAATTGCAAATAAGCCCTCATCTTTTTGCAAGCTATGCCAGGTCAGAAATCTCAGTAGGATTTCTTCAGAAGAAATTGCACATGTGTTTCAGCAAGAATGTCAACTTCTGCACTGCGGCGCTAGCAGCCAGCATATTTACAGTTTTGCCCTTCAGGGCGTCTTTGCTTTTTTCCTTCCTAGGGGACAATCCACGGATCATCATTTTGATTTTTCGGGTTCTCCTTCCAAGCCAAGGAGACCCTTCAACTGACCCTTTTGATTTCCATAGGCACGGAATCCAGCTCTTTGACTTTGGCCAGGCAATCAACGTCATTTGCCCCTTTTGAATTTTCGCAGGTGCGAAATCCAGCCTGTTGACTTTGACCGGGAGGTCAATGTAGTTTGCCCTATTGGGTTTCCGCGGGCGCGGAATCCAGCTTTCTTGACTTTGATCGGGCGATCAATGTCGTTTGCCCCTTTTGGATTTCCGCGGGAGCGAAATCCAGCCTTCTTGACTTTGACCGGGCGGTCAATGTCATTTGCCCCTTTTGGATTTTCGCAGGCCCGAAATCCAGCCTGTTGACTTTGACCGGGCGGTCAATGTCGTTTGCCCCATTTGGATTTTCGCGGGCGTGAAATCCAGCTTGCTGATCTTGACCGGGCGGTGAAGATCCTTTGCCCCTTTTGGATTTTCGCAGGCGCGAAATCCAGCTTGCTGATCTTGACTTGACGGTCATGGTCCTTTGCCCCTTTTGGATTTTCGCGGGCGCGAAATCCAGCTTGCTGATCTTGACCAGGCGGTCAAGATCCTTTGCCCCTTTTGGATTTTCGCGGGCGCGAAATCCAGCTTGCTGATCTTGACCGGGCAGTCAAGATCCTTTGCCCCTTTTGGATTTTCGCGGGCGCGAAATCCAGCTTGCTAATCTTGACCAGGCAGTCAAGGTCCTTTGCCCCTTTTGGATTTTCGCAGGCGCGAAATCCAGCTTGCTGGCTTTGATCGGGTGGTCAAAGTCCTTGCCTTCTCTTGGATTTCCTTGGGCAGGAAATCCCATGGCTTGACCTTTTTGACCTGATGGTCAAGGTTCTAGCCTCTTTCTTGGATTTCCCTAGGCAGGAAATCCAACTGTTTGACCCTTTGACCGAGCAGTCAATGTCCTTTTGTTTCTCTCTTTGTTTCTTGAGTTTTCGCAGGCACGAAATCTCTTTGTTCGCCCTTGGTCCATGCGGACAAGGCCCTGTTTTGCTTGACAAATGATGCGTTTGTCATGCCCCTCTTTTCCTTGGGCTGGTATCCCCAACTACTCGATTGACAACCGTCATACTATCTGGTGTCTGGGTTGACGAGACTCATCTAGCTCGTCATTTCCCGTCTCTTTAGATTGATAACCTTAATAATCCGACTGATGAGTCCGACAACTTATCATTTTCCTGCCACTGATCCCAATCGGTGCACAGGATTTCTTTGTTTTTGCCATATTTCTTTAGCACTAGCATCAGCATTGCATCACCATACAGGTACTCAATCTTGTGTTTTATGTTTTGCATCGACTGTCAGATCGGCTCTTGCATTTGTTTTCGCATTGGCATCAAATCCCCAGCATTTAGATCAGCAGTTGCATGCATTTGCATTTGTATTCGCATTTGGCAACAAGTCATGACTTTCAGTGCATCCGCCGAATAAGTGACTTATCGCCTATAGCAAAAACCATCCTTCTGTAACCTCAAAATGGGGGTATCTTGTCAACCCTAAGCATCGGTCTTGGTTCCTTTTGTCCCTCAACCTCGCTCAGGGAGGGGCATCTGTAGACACCTCGATTTTGAGGTGACTCATTGATAATTTTCCAGATGATGCTTTGGATGTGGCTGACC
>JAMKQA010037123.1:0-15832 GCA_024699735.1 Posidonia australis | reverse complement strand
AGTCAAATGTGCAAAACTGTGTATTTTTGGTCAAATTGAAGATTCCTAAGGGTTAAAATGTAATTTAATCAGAGATAAATATGCTTTCAGAGTTATTTTAATGAAGCTCAAGGGTTTAGCTGCAATTTAATCAGAGAAATATGCATTCAAAATTATTTTCATGAAACTTAGGGTTTTAAATGCAATTTTTGAGCATATTTGAGTGAATATTTGAATATCCAGGGTTTAATTTGCAATTTTGATAGAGAAATATGCATTCAGAACTATTTCAACAAAGTTCAGGATTTTTTATGCAAAAAATGCTAGACTTAAAATGTAAGAAAAGCAAATCAGGGGGTTTTATATCAAACTTTAAAGCATGAAAGGCATTAATAAGATTATTTAGAGGGCACATTGTAATATTTTCAAATCAAACTTTATTCAAACGATTTTAAAAAAATGCATGAACCTAATTGTAAGAAACGAAGGACCTATCTGTAAGAGAACAAAAAGTTCAAAAGTTTTATTAAAAGAAAACTTATCTTTTATTTTATTTTTTAAAAGAAAAGACATTGTCGGTTGTCTGCGATGGAACTCCATCGTCGACGACCGCTGGGGATGCTCCAAAGGAGCATCCCAAAACCTGATTGAAGATCAGAATACCTAATGAGAAAGAGGAGAGGAGAAGAAGAGCATCTGGCAGTCTGGATCTAGGGCTAGATGGTCGAAAGAGGCTGCCCATCTCCCTCGCTGTCGTGGCACTCCGATGACGGCGCTGGAGAAGAAAGAGGCTTCAAAAGGCTACCGCGCGGCACTCATGGGTCCCAAGAAGCTTGGAAGCGACGAGTGGAGCGTTTCCCCTCTTCAGAAGCAAGAATGGGACACTCCTCCCATCCTCGGACCTCGCTCGCCATTGACGCGATCAAACTCCGACAAGCTTGAATGTGGTGGCTATCCAGGTCTTAAGGCTTGGCTTTGATTGCTTCGGAGTGTTGGGGGTGCGTCGTGGAGTGTTTCTGGATGCTTGGGGAGGCACGGCGGAGCTGGAGGCTCGCGTCCCATCATTATTATCAGTCTTCTTCCCCAGTGACGGCGAGACATCGAGATTTCGGTGATCTTCTACTGGAGGCTCAGCAAGGTGTTGAAACGGCGCACTAGGGGCTGGATAAGCAAGAGGGAGGTCCAGGAAGGAGGTTTGAGCACTCTGAGGCAAGGATCATGCCTTGGACTTACACCCCCACCTAGGTCGCTGGAGAACGACTCCGGCGAGGCCTGGGAACTCGATTCCGACCAAAGGAGACCTCTGGCTCTGTTGGAATCGATCAAGGGAGGTAGAGGGAGACCTAGGAGAGCATTTTTGACATAAATTGAAGTCAGTGGAGGGCATACTTGGACTGGCAGTGAGCTTAGCCGTTGGAGCTCATTGGAGATGGTTAAGAACTCCAATTTCTCTCCTCCACGAGCTTCCTCCTTGCTCCAGGATCACTCCAGTTGCTCTGATTTGGAGAAAAAGCTTTGGAAGACTCTCCTCTCAATTTTTCCAAATCTCTCTTTCTCACTTGCAAATGGGGCTATTTATAGGCTTCCAAATGGCTTGGTTGGTTGTTATGGTTAGAGTGGAAGGTAGTTAAGGTGGTTGGAGTGAAGTGGGAAGTGGTTAAGGTTGTTGGAGTGAAGTGGGAAGTGGTTAAGGTAGTTAAGAAGAAGTGGAAAGTGGTTAAGGTGGTAATATTGAAGTGGGTAGTGGTTAAGGTTGTTGGAGTGAAGTGGGAAGTGGTTAAGGTTGTTGGAGTGAAGTGGGAAGTGATTCAAGATTGTTGGGGTTTGACTTATGGTTTAGGGTTTGACCTAGGTTTTTGGGTTTGGATTAGGGTTTTGAATTTGGTTTAGGTCTTAACCTAGGATTTAAGGTTTGGATTAGGGTTTAACCTTGGTTTTAGGGTTTATTTAGGGTTTTATGGTTTTGTTTAGTTTTTTAGGGTTTTCCTAGGGTTTTTAGGATATTTTTAGGGTTTTCTAAAGTTTTTATGGTTTATTTAGGGTTTTATGGTTTTGTTTAGTTTTTTAGGGTTTTTTCCTAGGGTTTTTGTGATTTTTTTAGGGTTTTATGGTTTTGTTTAGTTTTTTAGGGTTTTTATGATTTTTTTTTTTTAGGGTTTTATGGTTTTGTTTAGTTTTTTAGGGTTTTTCTAGGATTTTTTGGGTTTTCTAAGGTTTTTATGGTTTTGTTTGTTTTTTTAGGGGTTTTAGGATTTTTTTTTGGGTTTTTTAGAGTTTAGCTAGGTTTTTTAGTATTTTGTTTGATGTTTAGGGTTTTGTTTGGTTTTTTAGTGTTTTCCTAAAGGTTTTAAGCATTTTTTTAGGGTTTTTTTAGAGTTCTGTTAGGATTTTGTCCATTTGCAATCATGTGGGGGCGTCTACACTAGGGCCAGCTCTCTCCTTTCTATTCGCTCCTAGCTGATCTGTCTGTACACCGACAGCGACTAGGTTCTATCTTGTTCCTTTTATCGGCCCAACGAGTCCGATATCTTGTCGTCCCCCTAGGACCCCATTCAGGCAGACATGACCTAGGATGCCCCCTTCTTTTTGGGATGGTACCCCCAAATACTCGGATGACTTCCATCACCAATCACTTTTTCGGTCGGCAAGCCCGTTAGCCTCACCACACCCCTCTTCCTCTCAAGCTGATAACTGAAACTGTCCAGCGATGAGTTCGTCAACTCAACGAGCATCACAACATCCATTCGCATCTGCATGTACCAACTAGCCCCTACACAGCACATGCATCGTAATCAGGTATACTCCACATCATCAGCACATCACACATTTGCAATGCATACTTCATCAGTATCCACTTACTACACAGTGGCACTTCAGCATCAACAACCCATACACTAGCATTTCGCGTCGCTCGAAGCCATGCACATACTTGATTGGTGCCGACGCGCGATCACTTAGACATTCTAGAGGGACACCACCTGCATTAGCATTTGTACCTCGGCACGCGAGCCGCGACCTTCAGTGCATCCACTGGATAAGCTACTTATGGCCAATAGCAAGTTTCCTTCCTGTTGACCAGGACGAGGTGTCTTCTCTCAACCCTAAGCAGCAGTCTTGTTTCCCTCGACCTCGCTCAGGGAGGGGAATCTATAGAGACCCCGATTTCTAGCCAATGTTGGCAGACAGATCCAGCGGAAAGCGCAACTAGACGGCTGACCCAAGTTTCTCCCAATTCCCCAACCAAGCCCATGAACCTAAACCAACCCACAAAACCCCTAAATTATCCTTAACTCCTTTCATCCAACTAAGCCCAAAACCTAAAACCCAGCCCGTGTACTCTGGCCCAATGACACGCGTGGCCCAAGTGTGCATTGGGGCTAGGGCAGCACTGCGAGCGTCGCTTGACTAGTCGCTTTCGCTATACGACCTCGTACCTAGTATGAGTGACGTCCTGCACGAAATGTTGACTTGTCTTCCAACATGCCTGACATCACCAGAGCTTTCCCATGCCCTGCGGCGCTTCCGTTGATACGCAAGGCCTGTAGCTGTGCCGGTGAGCCTTCCCCTGCCATCTCTGACACTTTCCCACACCCTGTCATTCACCACCTACCACCAGGAGTGACCAACCAAAAATCGTCCCAAGCACCCTCAGTCAAGGGACCTCGGAGAATTCGTGAGAAGGAGAGCGGAGAGAAACCTGAGAATAACCTTGCGAGAGAAGAAGGGAACCCAACTCGCGAGCCACCAGAGACACCTTTTCCTCACAACCAAAGGAGCTCCCCAGCCAACTTTCGAGACCTCTCGACCCCCCCCCCTTCGACCTATCCTCTTCCACCGGACAGTCACTCTCGCCACCTTGCCGGAGTTTCCCGTCCACTGACGCCGACGACGCTTCCCAGCCATCCTTAGGTACAACGCTTCCTCCCAGACCACTATAGGAGTATCGAGTATTGTATTTGCATTCCTCCTGTGTAGTTTCTTTCTGGTTTTCACTCGTGCTTGGTGCATCCCGTCGTTTTTGTCGTCGACAGACGACGATCACCAGCGTGAGGTCACCTCGACCCTTGAGCGCCTGGTGCAGACGTCCAACGGTCCCTCTTCCTCTCTCATCATTCCTCGGAGCGCTGAGTTGACCTCTTACATCGGAGACCTCCTCTAGAGGCTCACCGGAGGGAAGTCGTCGCTGACGCCGACGACAGAGATGGGGAGGGGAACCCTTGGTTTTTCATCATTAGTTTTGCATTTGCATCATGCTATGGTGGTCCTCACAAGTTTCCAGATGAGTCTCTAGGCCCAGAGATGCTCCACCTTTTGGGGAGGAGGCAATGACGGAGGCAGGCCTGGCCCTATTTCATGAGCACGTCGCGGTTGCGCACGCCATATGTGCATATCGACCAGGGCACGGATAGGGTTAGGTCCTACCAAGCCAGGGTCACCTAACCTACTCTAGGTCATTCATGCATGTTTTGTTTCTTTTGGTATGTTTTTACTCTTCGGTTTTCTCGGTCTCTTGTTAATGATTTGGGTTCTCCTTTAAGTTTTGGCTTTCTCAACTTTGATGCATGCATGAGCTCGTAGTATGATTTCTTCCCCCACACCTCGATGGCTACTTCACAGTGGTACCTTTGTGTCGTGGGTATGGCAATGATGGCAAACGGTCATGGCATCTCTGGGAACGCGCTCCTGGGCTGCACGAGCGACGCGTGCATTGCACATATGCGTGTCATCCAGGGAGTGACTCCAACCCATCCTAGCCCGCGGGCCCACCTGGTTTCCATCTTGTGCTTTACTTGTTGTTTCCTAATTCAATTATGCTTTTCTTTCAGCTTGGTTTGTTACCTTAATCGTGATTTATTTCTCTTGCATCATCCATATAACCCCATTAATCGGCATCAAGTGCCTACATTTCCATGCACACAAGCAAGATACCGAGAAAGACCAACTCGTCGGGCGTGCAGGGGTGCCTAACACCTTCCCCGCACGTGATAGGAGTCCTTATCCTTTCTCGGGTTCACAATAATCCGTGTGTCAAATCCATTTGGCATGAGTCATCTTATTTTGCATTCGATTTCGAGTTTTGATTTTCCAATACGGTTTTCCTCGTCTTCCCGTTTTGAATAAACTAGGTGGCGACTCCACGTTTTCGTTTTCGCACAGTTTCCGGTGTTTTCGAGTCATTTCTTTTTCGCCCTCGGAACCACCAGACTCGTCGTGGCCCTACTGACTCCCATGCGGTCCGGATCGCGTGAGAAGTGTGGTTCCCCTCCGCTTGCATGGTCATAGCACTAAACACGATCCACTAATCAAAATTTTCCAAACCATAAGAACATGATGCACCCTATGCAATGATAGGACTTTTCCTAAAGTAAACTTCAGGTCCATTTGTCCCATTCCAAGCATCTTTGTTGCATTTGAATTTCCTATAGTCACGGTGTTTCCATCTACTACCATATAGGAGCAAAACATATATTGATTAGCACAGATGTGTATATTTGCAACAATATCTAAAAACCATTCATTTGTGGTGGTTTTTAGATACTAAACAATTCAGGATTTATAGTAACTAACCCTTGGCTGGATTTGGTCCCACAAGTGAGCATGTTAACTTGAGCCTTCACAATAGCAAACCTCTCTGGCTTTTCCTCCTTGAAAGGGCAATCCTTGATGAAATGGCTAACCTATCTACAATTCCAACATGGTTTGTTGCTTGCTTTTTTCTTCTTCTGAAATTTGGGTTTTTGTTTAGATGTACTTATAAATCATCCTCTTTTTTTCTTAAAATGATTGTTTGATTTAGAAGTTGAGGCTTCAACAACATTTGCTTTAGCATATTCTATTGGAAAAGCCTTTTGATGACTTTTATGCTCCTCTTTTATCAAAATAGCAATCATTAAATCATCTAAAGTGACGTTTCCACATCTATGTTTCAAAGTCATTTCAAAATCTTCCCAAGAATGAGGAAGCTTTTCAACAATAGCCATGACTTGAAACCTTTTAGGCGAAGTCATATGACCATCTGATAGTCCTTGAATCAACAAGAGTAACTCATGAGTTTGTTAAATTACAGAGTTTCCTTCAACCATTACAAACTGTAGGTATTTACCAACATTGTCTTTTTCTAGTCTAGAGTGCCTAGAATTATTTTTCTTGTCTAACGTGTACCAAAATTCTTTTGAAGAACCAATATTAGCATATGCATCAAACAATTCATCCGAAAGACAAGACAAAATTCGAAATTGAAAATCCGAATCCTTAGACCAAATTTTTCTTTGAGGGCGGAATATGCATGTTCTAGTTCCTCTTTACTTGGTTGAGAATCATTAATCACATTCATAAGTTCTAAAATTGAAAGCCACAATTTCAAGCGTTGTTGCTACCTTTTAAAATTTTAACCATAAAATTTGTTAGGCATGTCAACAGTTTTATTATCACCAAAATTATCAATAACAAACTGCCATGATAAATGTGATTCTTTCTCTAAAATTGTTGGATAAGTAACAGTAATAAAGCAAAACAATGCAATACAAGGGAAATTATTATTGAAAATCCAAGAAAATTGCAAAGCAACAAATCCCATATATAGAATAAGCAAGGACAAACTATCTATAAAGAAAGAATCACCCCCACAAGCTCAGGCATTGAATTGCGATGCCTTCCTCCTAAGATTTAACAGCCTTCACTTACTTCCAAGGTGTACTCCAAGAAGAAGTAAGAGCACGGATTTGTTCACAATCACCAAGCCTCACATTTAAAACCACTCAAGAGAACAAGAAGGATGGATATATATGTGTATATGTATAGGTCTTCACCACACGAGAGCTATTAACAAAAATGGCTTTTACCTACATTCCTATTGTATAAGCATTGAAGGATGTAAAAAAAATGTGTGATTTTAAAACGGTCAAAGATAAATGAATATGCATTCAAATGGATTCAAATCATTATTGTATCAAATTCCATTTGTAGCAAGAATTTAAACATAACCGTTTAAAGAAAAATAATTTTTTTATCAAAGCAACTCAGTCAATAATTCACTAATAGACAAAAGTTTGAATTCATTAAAATAAAATCCCACAAAAAACTCCTCATGTAGGTGGGTGGGAGAACGTCATGCACAGACGAATGATAAAATTTTGCACAAACGTTTTTTTTTTTGTTAACGGTTGAGATAGTAAGAGGTGAATATCTCAGGATTCGAACCTGAGACCTGTGACAAGTTTAAAGTTCTCTCAACTACTGTGACAATGAATCATTGTCAATTTCGCACAAACGTTGATTTGCGAAATGTGCAACTAGTCATTCATAATCATAAAATTCAATTGTTGAAGTGCTAGCGCGGGAACAGGCACCCAGCTGGTGTGATTTCTTTTAGGCAGCAAGAAGGCCACTATATACCACATACTGTGATAGTGGATTCACGGAATATTTATTTCTTCATGGACAAACAAGTTATCTTTGTTACGCTCGGTATATATCCCTTCTATCTTTTAAATAAGCTTTTTAAAAATCCTTGTCAATTAATCATGTTTAAAATCTACACAAATTCACACAACATATTCACAAACCCAGTTCAAAACTTATGTAGTCATTTACGCTTAAACAATCGATATTAGCCATAAGTAGTCGTTAAGACACACTACATTGTCACGAACAAGTTATCTTATGTAAGAACTCTTCTATCTCAAGTTTATACTCTTAGAATACTTAACTTTTCCACACAAGGACCACATACATAAGGTCTACCATCTCGATATCCTCGAGACTGTTGTACCCCATAACCTAAAATTTTTTTTATCTTCTGATTTTACTAATACAACTCCTTAATACATTACCTTATTCATTACTCTTGACCTTCTAGAAGAATCACTCATCTTTAGTCAGTTGGTTAGATTTTTCAACTTCTTGATTCTTAACCTTATCTTTAATCTTTTAATCTACAAATTCTCATTTATTATCTTTTGATCCTCTAAAGCCATAAAACGTGAGCTGGGGGTAATAAATGTAATGATGCACCTACGTGGAATAATAGTGTATTGCACATAGACGTGGCATTGCGGATCAGCAACTTTTGGCTGGGACAAAGGCGGTGTGTTAATGTCTAAAAATAGTCGAGTTGGGATCACCTTCTATTATCCAAAAAAATCATAACCTACAATATATAAGGCTGTCGAAATGCTATAATATGACTGCATATCGGATTCAACGATCATTTTATTGTAATCTATATCAATAGTCACAAAATTCACACACTAGTCGGTACGATGAAGAAACAATTCAATACATTAATGGAACAAAGAGCGACGCCAGCTGGAAATGCCCATCATCAACAACAGTACATATTTCCGAATCTAGCCAGCACTGCCTCCTCCCTAGCCCAAAAGAGCAAGGCCCATTACAGCCATGGCACCACCCAATAGTGCCTTTCCTCCTGCACCTGCACCGGCGGCAGCGGTAGGTGACGATGTGCCTGTTGTGGTCGAGGTTGTTGATGTGTCCGGGGTTGTAGGAGTAGTCGAAGGTGTTGATGGTGAAGACCCACCGGAAGATGGGGGAGTGGCGCCGGGGCTGCTGTCAGAGGCGGCTACCGTGGTGACTACCAGCTTCATGCCTTGCGAGCAGTGGCCGGCGGTGCTGCAGGCGTAATATGTGGTGCCAGGTTTGGATAGAGTGATGGTTGTAGAACCGCTGCTGTCCTTCGACACGGCCTTGCCGGTGTTGCAGTTGTCGTAGTCCGATTTGCTGGATAATGTGTCGACCGTGTGGAGTGCACTAAAATATTGAAATGCTGTATCACAAGGTTGGACAATTTTTTCACTAATTAGCAAGTAAAATATCGTATCCAAAATCCTCTTCATTGTTGATACAGAAACGTAGCAAGCATATAAGTATCGAGACTTACTAAGTGTGTCACCAACTATGAAGGTCTGGGCTGAAGCCCAACTATCATAGTCGACACCAGTGTTCCATTGGGAGCTCCCACCGACGACGTGATC
This sequence comes from Posidonia australis, assembly GCA_024699735.1. Taxonomy (NCBI): domain Eukaryota; kingdom Viridiplantae; phylum Streptophyta; class Magnoliopsida; order Alismatales; family Posidoniaceae; genus Posidonia; species Posidonia australis. Next base: position 6,860 of record JAMKQA010037123.1, on the reverse strand, counting down.
AACCGCAAAGGTTGGGACAGCAACGAAGGCAAGGATGAGAATTGCCACAATCTCCATCTTCCTTGCTTCCATGGTTGAATATGGTTGTCCGCAAGATGATGGAAAGCAATTAAGAATCTAAGTGTCTCTTGTTCTTTGGATATGTATAGAGAACAGAAGAGAGAAGCAAGCATATAGCTGGAGAACTACCCCAACCTTTTGAGCATGTATCACATATATATGCGCTGCTCCGGCTGATGACTACTGAAAAAGTCATCACCTCCACCTTACCAACACCAACTCCTGGCCTTGTTTAATTGGCATATTGTATAATAACTATACCAAGATAATGATACGACACTCATCAATCTCAATCCATGTTCTATGTACGACTCATGATATTTATGCAAGTTAGTTGCTCCCGAACCTGATTCCGCTCTCTGCCCATAACTATAATAAGGTCACTTGTCTGACGTGATACCTCACTTAATCCTTTGTATGTAATTTGCACCTAGATATGGCCTTTCCTTTTCCACCGAGAGCCCACTTTTTCATGCATTAGGAAATTCTCGATCTCTGGCCCTTCGTCGGAAAACAGACATGCCAATGAACGAAAATGAAAGCAGAACAAACAGAAAGTTTAACAACAAGATACATGTTAGCAGACTAGCTTATCAATCATGTACCTAATAACACAGAGCTTGTTATAAGCATGAACACCGTAAGGAAATAGTAGTTGGTGAAAATATGTGATGCTCGTGTTGGAAGTAGAGACGCCTGGCAGAGAGTCTTTGGAGACTTCATTAATCATGCAACTGCAGCTGGTGATGGCATGTTCCCCCTACTGCGAATTTGGCCTTTTAAAAATGGAAAAAAGAAGCCAAGTTGGAGAAAGTAGTTTGTTTGCTTGTGTAAATGCACGTCAGGCGTTGAAGCCAATGATCGTGGTTAGTTGAATTAGGTAAGAAAGATTAGATATGATGACTAGGTTCTAGTCGTTGAAAACGACTCGTTGATTTCAACGTCAATGAATGGTTAGGTGGGGGTAGGAAGAATATTATAACACAATCTAACGACTTCCTTTCCAATGTACAACCTACTTACGTCGAACAATAATTTAGACTATTTCTAATGTTAACAAAATTTGTTTAAGAAATTCTTCTTGAACGTGATGTTTTCTGATATTTCTAGAAAGAAAATTATGCTCTATTTTGTGGGATTACGTTGTATGTCTTCTTAGTAATATCGAAAGTTATATTGCAGTTGCTGTTAACGGTGGCACCTTCGAGAGCAAAAATCCATAAACTTTGCCTTTTAAGTAGCATAATCAGCTCATGTCATGTGTCTTTTCTCTATCTCAATTCCTTTGCCGTCCACATTTCTTTTCTCCTTCACTATTCTTATTTGAGCACCCTTTGCACTAGTTCAAGACCAATCCACTCTTAATACTAGCAGGAGGGTTTCAACCCTCAGTAAAACCCGACAACTAAAATCGTTGATCATCGTTTTCCGATGGTGGACTCACCTGTCAGATGTAAAGACATCAACAAAATCTTTTGCCGAGGGTTCCAACCCTTGGTAAAAGTCCATCCCTTGATAAAAGTTTTTTTTTTTGTTAACGATTTAGATTTTTATACCCCAAGAATCGAATCCGGGACCCAAGACGTATACCTCGATAAAAGTTATAACTTTTGTTTTAAATAATATTATACTTTAAACGAGCATTGGAACTCACGGTAATAGCGATAAAAAAAAACATTACAATAATTGAAAGATATTGAATATTGTTTTACTTGTGTATTGAATTACTATTTTTTTTAATTAATACAAATATTGAAAGATATTGAACGCAATACACATCATCAAACATTCTTAGAATATAATATCCAAAAACAATGTTTACAGTAACATCTAGTAGCTTGTTTCTCAACAAACAAATATCTAAATACAATATCTTCTACTCAAAAAAATAAAAAACAATATCATCCAATAAGATCATCCTCCGTCCTTCCATCAAGTCTTGCGAGTTCTTTTGCATATAAATAAAAGTCAAGTCATACAGATTAATAGCAAAAATGACAACTAACTCTATCAAATATGTTGTCAAAAGATTACCTACTCAAAACTAGATTTGAAGTGGTAGAATTGATTGAAGTCTAACAAAAAAAATATTATGTATGTTAAATTTATCATTAAAAGTATAAACAAATATTAAATCATATAACCAAGAAAAGAATATATCGAATTTTTCTTCACAAATACAACTGCCTCCAACAAATGCAACCTTTCCTTCATGAATTTATTCTCTTAGCCAAGATAGGTATCTAGCTCAGTATTAATGAGGTCATTTTCTAGAAATTCCAACCCACCCACCCAAAGGTGCATCTGAAATCCTAGTTTCCATAACCATTAGAAGAACAATTATCTACATGGTTGTTACATCTTGGCTTCACTTTGAGAGAGTATGATTCTAAAGAGGAAATTCTAATCTCTTACTAAGGCCTTTTGTGTCTATAAACTGAAAAAAGGTTAAGAAGAGACATTTTCCTTTGGACTGTGAACTTAGTAGAAATTTTACCACAATAAGCAAAAAAAGGTAGAACAATTGAAACCTCAGTCTTATAAGGTTACAAAAAAGTTGCAATCATAAACACCAACCAAGCCCACATAATAAAACCACAAAATTTGATAGATTCTCCAAAAAATCTTTGAACTAATGTCGTATCTTTCTAGGAAATGCTATCAACAGAAAAATACTTGATCAAAACATGAAAACATTATTCAATTGATGAATTTCTACAAAATAAATATATCACTTTTGTTGTGTAAATTCTTGATACATTTCGAGGGTTAGAAGTTTGAACAATGAAAATAAGCATATCCCTCAATACCCCAAAATCCACTAACTTAGCTGATCTCCCAACTCAAGCAACACAAAAATCGTAGGCATTACATCGATCCTAAATGTTTGATTCTGCAACTCCTCAAAAGCTATGTGTAGATTACACTCATCCTTCACAATCATCTAACAATATTCTGATAAAATTTAGTGGGACATCATTCATTATTAAAACCCAAGTACTTCGTCAAGAGATATTAAACCACACACACAGATATATATCAGGTAAGGATCGTCCTTACTTTTAGATGGTAAGGCCCTTAATCCTATCCCTCCATGATTTGATTTGATTTTATAATTTATTGATTTGATTTGGATCAAAACCAGAACCCACTTTAAAAACCACTAAAATTTTAAAATTCAAAATTCAAATTCCATCTTATTATCCTATTATTAAAACCCACTTTAAAATGCCCTAACCACAGATCCCGTCCTCTCCCCTCCTCTCCATGCCTGTCAACGTCCCTGATGCTATCCTCTCCTCCTCCCCTCCATGCCCAACGACGCCCTCCCCCTGGTCTGCCGACCTCGATGCCCTCCTCCTCTAGAATCTATCGGCCCTCGACGCCCTCCTCCCCCAGATCCCGTCGACCTCAACACCCTCCTCCACCAAATTTCGTCGGTCCTCGACGTCCTCCTCTCCCAAATCTTGTCGACCCTGACACCCTCCTCCCCCAAATCTCGATGGTCCCGACACCCTCCTCCCCCAAATCTCGATGGCCCTCGATGCCCTCCTTCCCCAGATCCTGCCAGGCCTCGACTCCTTCTCCCTCACATCTCGTCGGCCCCAACACCCTTCTCACCCAAATCTCATCGGGGAGACGTCCTAAGGATTAAGCCACGGTCGCAGGTGATGCCTTGCTCTGAGACTGCTCTGTCTGTGATATTCGATTGCTGCAATCCTTGAAAAAGAGGAGGATAATTCTAAATTCAATCTAATTACAAATTATCATCTATACAATGTGTATGTGTATAAATATAGTTTGAGTATGTAATAATTCAGTATTGTCAATCGAGAAGTTGGAATTTGATGTTGTTTTTCTTTCATTCAATATATGCTGCAGTCATTTTCATGTGTGAATTCAGGATTTTTTTTTTTCTGTGTTTGTTTTTTAAGGTACACGAGGCATATGATACAACAATACTCAATGATCGGGGATTTTTCTTTCTGTGTTTGTTTTTTAAGGTACACGAAACATCTAATACAAACAATACACAGTAAATATCAGTGATATTGAACACAATGAAGATCCCAAACACACATTGAGATCAATGATATTGAATACAATGAAGATCATAAATTTTAAAAATAATAATAATAAATAGTAACACTTAAGCCAAAATAAATAAATGTAAAAATGACACTAAAATAAAAACTGGGAAAAAATAGTAACACTGAAACAAAAACAGGGAAATGTGAACTTAAAACTAAAACTAAAATAAAAAAAAGTAAAACGTTATGAATAAAAAAAATGATATTAAAATGTAACAAGATATTAATGTGTTTCAATTTATATAAAAATCTATTCATATATGAAAATAGAGGGAAAATGGAAATTCACAAAACCATTAGTACAACATAGGTGGTTTTACTAATTTAAAATCCATATTTAATCATAATCATGGGATATATTATTAACGATAGATGATTAAGAACCTTACTAAACAAAAGTAAGGACGAGCCTTACCTGTTAATTAGTCTATATATATATATATATATATATATATATATGAAAGGTATAATATTTTCCGATTAGGCTATGTAGTACTAACACTCTCAACATATTCTACAATCCATTTGGAATAACTAGTTACACTCGAAAGCCCTATCTCACTTTACCTACCTACTATCACCCCTCTTTGCTTATGGTCCAAATTTTACATATTTGAATATCCCAATAGAGTCGACAAATCACAGCAACATGGAAGGAAGAACTAATACCTGCTAGTTGCTACTAGTGAAATCTTCATCCACAAGCACAGGTCATCCTGAACCAAATAAGAGACAGTCATTTAACCAAATCTTGTTAAAACTTGGAAAAATTGAAGTAGTTGAAGTTTACTTTCTCGACTGCCAGGGACGCATGTTAGCTCATCATACCAAATGATCTCCTTGAAGAAAGGTAAAATGTCGTACTTCTTCTGTGCCCCTTCCCCTTTTTCATTTTTTTCTTCGACTTTTCTTTCAAATGCAGCCAAGCTTTTGTTAATCCTGTCTTGGTTAAAAGCCATTCATCAGTTGCCATGGACAAAGAATGGCAATGTTAAACTTTTACGGAAACCCATGCTACAAGAATCCAATTGATGGGATGGCCTGATTTGATTTGGATATACCCCATATTGTGGTGGCAATAAGTGGTTCGTTTTGTATTTCACTGGTTTCTAAGAGCACTTAATATTTTGTGCATCTATATAACAGATGTTAACGTAATCACATTTTAAATATACTAGGTCCTTTGTAAATAAACCTCCGCCCACATAACAAGTGATGATGACAACATCTAAAAGCCATCTCATGGCAAATCAAAGTTAAGTTGCAAGATATAGCAGAGAATGTTACGATGAAACTATAAAATCCGAAAGATGTGCTGGAGGGTGACGACTACATGCTTGTCTATCAAGCACATGATTACCTAAAATTACAAGTCAGAGAAAAGAATTAATAGATTTTTATACAAGTGATAAAAAAATGAATAATTGATTATAACATAAGTTCATCACTTAAAGTAGATGTTCCTAGACTTGAATTTCTCCTAACATCACCTAAAATAGATGAAACCTTCTTAAATGCATTTGTAAGCCTTAAACAAATTTAGATTAATGCATCATATTCCATCATCCTCATTCATCATCTGTGCTTGTGCTTTTGCAGTTTATGTTACAGCTTATAATATCATTCTCGGATATGAAAGTAGCCTCAAAAGGTTCTCTTAGAGAAATAAACACATACGGATCTGTAAAATAGTAGTAAACAGCTACACATATCTAATATTTGAAAAAAAGTTAAAAATATACACATATTAAGAGAAATATAGGTACCTCCATGGCTTGTATATTGATCTTCTTAACCACTGATAAAATCAACTAGTGGCAGTGAGGTTCAGATGGTCAAAATTCTCTAGTCGACAAACCTGAAGGGATGGTGGCAAGAAAACCACACAGAGAATATATGCACTGCAGTTGATTAATTTCGTTTCAAACTTGCATGTGCTATCCATAGTTGTTGGCATCATGTCATATCATCGTAGTTGCATATGTTCGCCACTATCCCAAAGATAACAATTTTGACTAACCCTTTTTAGCTGTGGGGCTAATCAACCAAGCAACTATCCCAAACGAAATCAAAAGATCTAGTGACTTTGGAAGTATATTCCTCTCTAGCTGTACGCTAGCAAAAGTCTTACTATTATAAACTTGCAGGACGCATTCTTAAGTTGCATGGAGATTAAAAGAAACATAGAAGTTTAAAAATAAAATAGATTTTATTACAATAAAGTGATCAATATAGCAGCAAAATTAGAAAGAGAAAAGAAAGCTAACTGTAAGAGGACGTCTAAAAAGCTAGTGATGAATTTAGAAGCATCATTAGACGAAAAAATTCAAAAGGTTAAATTCTTGTAATGAGACACCGAAACATTGTTCTTCAGACCATCAAGAAACTATTCTATCAGAAAGTTGCTCTAGAAGTATAGGAGCAGACATAAAACTGAGTTAAATTATTTCTGTTTGAAGACTTACCAGCCATCATTATGAAAAAATATCATAAAGATCAAATTACCTTGGAAGAAAAGGTTCTGGAAGCCTAACTTGAACTTTGTTGGACAAATCTAGATAAAGATTTCTGCAGGCATTTCAAACTTATATGATAAATAAGTATTTCCCCTTTACTTCTCTTGAATAGAAGAGAAGGAATGAAAGCATATATCATAAATAATGACAGAAAGACACTTTCACCTTATTTCAAGGCATGTATAAAAGAGGT
>JAMKQA010037122.1:0-20795 GCA_024699735.1 Posidonia australis | reverse complement strand
AATCGAGCCAGAGCCTTCGACCAGGGGCATGTCAGCTGCTCTTTGGTTGAAAGTCACATATCTTGCGCCTAACAGAACGTCAATTTGCTTTACAACCGGACTATAGCCTCCAACCAGGGGCATGTAAACTGCTTTGTGGAAAGGAGGACTATTTTGCAAACGATGGTCAAGTGCACATTTTCATGGAGAAACAACATTCATAAGTGCCTCCTACAAAACGACAACCACAGCAGAACATTGCAGCTAATCAAGCATCAGATCTGAGGCATCACTGACATGTCAGGTGCGTTCTGAGTTCGCAATGGCATTTAGAATAGAACAACAGATCCTCTGCTACTTTAACAGATATCCCCTACAGCGACGACGATCCATGGTGCACTGGTACTTGAATAAGATCCCCATGGCGAACTCTTATTGGCTAAACCAGTTGACTGGACCCCTCAGCATTCCTCTGTTCTTTCTTTCAGCAGCATCCTTAGTTTTCTGATACCAGGGGCATGTCAGCTGCCTTTTGGTGTCGTTCTTCTGTCCTCCTAGCATTCTTTCCTCTAGGCCATCACCGGCAGCTTCTCGGTGGGCGTGTCCACCTTTCAGCTCTCTGGACCATCTCCGCCAGCTTCTCGGATGATGTGTTCATTCATTCTTCCCTAGGCCATCACCGACAGCTTCTCGTATTTTCATACATGAGCATATAGAATAAACAAGCACGCATTTAGCAGATCATTGACAGTAGGAAGCCTAGAAAGATCGAGTTTTCTCGGGCGTATGGGGGTGCCTAACCCCTTCCCCATGCGTAACCAGAATCCTTATCCTTTCTCTGGCCCGCATTCATCCTGCATTATCCGTTTTGCACGGAGCATGCATTCATTGAGCATATTGTCTCACCTCTTGATTTTCTTGAGGTTCTTCTTGGTTTTCCTCGTCTTTCCATTAAAAGACTAGGTGGCGACTCCCTTTTCTTTTCTTCTATTCTATCCTTGCGCCTTCGCCATCTTGGCATGGCTGTGATCCCCTTCCCGCCTCTCTCAAGTCGGGCACGGTCACACCTTCAACTCATTGAAGCTCTCCTCGCACTGCCAATCCTAAGCAAAGTGCACTTCCTTCCTGGTCAATCTAGTCAATGGTGCAGCAATCTTGGAGAAATCTTGAATGAATCTCCTATAATATCCTGCCAGGCCGAGAAAACTTCTGATCTCAGTCACTGTCTTCGGTCTGGCCCAACCACTCACAGCTTCCACATTGACTGGATCTACCTTGATACCTTCTCCTGAAATAAGTTGACCAAGGAAAGACACCTCTTCTAGCCAAAACTCGCACTTGGAGAATTTGGCATAAAGCTGATGCTGCCTCAGCGTCTCCAGTACGATCCTCATGTGCCTCCGGTGGGTTTGAACATCTGGAGAATACACCAGAACATCATCCACAAAAATAACCACAAACTGGTCCAAATAGGGCCAAAACACCCTATTCATCAGGTCCATAAAAGCAGCCGGAGCATTCGTTAACTCGAATGGCATAACCAAAAACTCATAATGACCATAACGGGTGCGAAAGGATGTCTTTTGCACATCTGGCTCACTAATCCTCAACTAATGGTATCCAGATCTGAAGTCTATCTTGGAAAACACCGATGCTCCCTGCAATTGGTTGAACAAATTGTCTATCCTGGGCAGTGGATACTTGTTCTTGACAGTGATCTGGTTCAACATCCGATAATCTATACAGAGCCGAAGTGAACCATCCTTCTTCTTCACAAACAGAACTGGTGCTCCCCAAGGTGAAACACTGGGACGAATGAATCCTTTATCCATTAGTTCTTGCAGCTGACTCTGGAGCTCCCTTAACTCAGCAGGTGCCATCCTATATGGAGCCTTGGAAATAGGACCTGATCCCGGCACCAAATCAATCACAAACTCCACTTTCTTGTGCGGTGGCATTCCAGGCAATTCCTCTGGAAAAACATCAGGATATTTCCTCACCACCGGTAAGTCCTGAATCCAGACCACAGGCGAAGTAGGAACTGTCACACAGGCCAAATAGCCCACACTGCCTCTCGCCAGATGATGATAGGCCTTGAGAGCAGAAATCACTTTCCTGGGCTCACCTGGTCTGGTGCCCTGTACCGTACACCAACCTTGGCCTAGACACTCTGCCAAAACTCTCCTCTTGGCACAATCTATCACAACTGAATGTTGTGCTAGCCAATCCATTCCTAGGATAACATCATAATCCTACATATTCATCAGGATCAAGTTGGCCTGAAAATTCCTGTCCCCTAGCTGAATATCAACCGGTCTCAAATATCTCCATGCCAGACTATGTTCTCCCAATGGAGTGACCACATCTATGTGGAATGCCAATCTGGCTGGCCTAGTCCCGATCTCAGAAGAAAATGACTCGGAGATAAAAGAAAATAAACTCCCAAGGTCGAACAAGACTCGGGCCATCCGATCAGCCACAAGGAACGACCCTATAATCAACACACCATAACCATAATCATAATAAGAAATAGTGTCAATTACACATAGGATCTATTATTACAGGACAGGACTTATCAAATACAACCGTGCTAGTTCTCACGTTCTACCACATCTCCAGATGGACCAACATCTGGGGCAGCAATGGAGAACACTCTCCCCTTGGTAGGCTGACGTGGCGCATCTCCTGCTGGCTTTGATTGACTGGGACAGACCTTCTGGTAATGCCCGAACTTCCCACAGTTGTAGTAGACTACTCTGTCTAAATTCCTCTGCCTATGCCAATATTGCGTCGCTACATGCCCCATCTTGCCACAGACATGGCATGGTCCCATCTGTGGGCCACTGCTAGACCCGACATGGCTGAAACCCATACTCTCTTCTCTATCAGACGTAGGCCGTTGCTTCCGCTTCTTTCCAGAGCTGCCAAAACTCCTAGAACTTGGCGCTCCCGTCACTGACGGTCGAGAAACATACTTTCTCCCCTTATCCTTCTTGGGATACTCCTCTTGGAACAACCTACAATCATTCTCATAGCGGCTTGCAAGCTCAACAACCTCCGCTAATGTTTGGCATCTGAAGCCAATAACTCTGGATCTCAGCATAGGATTCAGTCCCTCCACAAATCCCTTGGCTCTGTTCTTCTCAGAAATTACAGCCTGAGAGAACTGCTCTAGCCGAAGGAAGGACGACTCATACTCAGCCACAGACAGGCTACCTTGCTTCAGGTTCTTGAATTCTCTATCCAGCTTATCCCTCTCATGCTCAGGGAAAATCCTCTCATAGAATACCTCTCGGAACTCATCCTAAGAGATCATCAGCAGGTCCGCATTTGAAATTTTGGTGCGGCGCACTATCCTCCACCACTGATCCGCAGCACCCTTGAGTTGAAATGCCGCGATTCGGACCCAATTCTCTACTGGACACTCGATCCCCTCAAAGATCTTCTCCACCTCCAGGAACCAAGCCTCCCACTCCTCTAGTGTGCCGCGCCCATCAAAAGTCGACGCGCCAAGCTGGCAGAACTGCTTGATCGACGGGTCTCCCTTCGCCTCATCCTTGCTACTGCTGCCAAAGGATTGGGCAAAACCCCACATCATCTCGCCAAATTCTTGCCTCATCTCCCTCCATGCACTACCCTCTCCTGTCTCGGAGTTAGGTACATCGATCTTGCCACGACTGCGGCCTCAGCGAGACACCTTCCTGCCAGCACCACGAAACACAACAATCCAAAAATTCAGGTGCACGACTCTCTATTGTGTAGTCCTAGGGAGCCACTAGATCGGACATCACCAAGTCGGTGCACTAGGTGTAACCTTATCACTGATACCACTCTATAATGCCCCAATCCCGGGCATGCTACTAACAAACAGTATCAAGCATAATTACACTAATTACATAAACATTAAATAACTGTAACAAAGCCTCACCTTCAGGATCACAATGTACGGCTAGAAGCTCCAACTCCTGCACCGGAACTCTGCTGCATGTAGTCTACACCTGAAAACCAAATAAGCATGCGTGAGTGACATCTAAGTCACCCAGTACGCGCTCCAAACATACAAACCACAAAATCTCGGCAAAACCATAAAACTCATTTCTTTGATTTCTCAAAACTTAGTTTTCTTTTTGAAAATCCTATTTTCTTTTATTGGAAATCATTTGGGAATTCAATCCCAAATCCATGCTCTTTTTAAAGCCAAGTTTGTTTTCTTTTCTCAAAACATTTGGAAACTCATTCCAAAACCACATTCTCTTTCAAAAACAAACTTTTGCAATTTCTTTGAAAACCGTTGGAATTCACTTTCCAAAGTATATCCTTTTCAATACATGGGATTTCTTCCCAAAATCACACTTTCAAATTCACATTTCTGACCAGATCCAGCCTAAAACACCTTGCTTCACGGCTCAAAACCAAATCATAAATACAGGCTAGCAACTGGTAAAACATCATCATTATTTCATTTTAGGATTTTACGACTATTTCATTAGTCCAATCCTGACCAAATCACATTTCTTTTTCTTTATTCATTTCCACTTTTCTTTACTGTTGTTACCTTGATCAGGGGTAACCAGGTGCATAAGCAGTAGGCAAGGACATCCTTTCCCCTATCTTCTTGCACTGCTGTGGTGAAATTCCCCGTGCGGGATGTCACCGCCTCGGCCAACCGACCTCAAGTCATTTTTTTCATATATGCACGGGGATACGTCTCTGTCTGACGCCCCATCGGTGACCCGAACAACTAAGTCCAATGACCTAGGCTTAGCCTACACCGTCGATGACTCGAACAACTAGGCTCAAAAACCTAGGCTCAGCTTACACCGTCACGAGCTCGGTCACTCGAACAATTGGGTACAACGACCCAGGCTCAGCCTACACCGTCAGTGACCCGAACAACTAGGTATAAAAACCCAAGCTCAGGCTACACCATCTCAAACTTGGCAACCACAGTCGTGTCTGGCAACTAGTTCATTGGAGCCTCATACTCCTACCACGTTGCTGACACCAACTCCCGTGGTCTCATAACACATTATTAGTGTTCCATTTCAAAACTCTTTAAACTTTCTTTTCAAAACCATTTTCCATTTCATTCTTTTCGTTGCAAGACTCTATCTCCTTGCAACACTTGACCCTCCATTGGGGTCCCAACTCAAGTCATGAAAATCATGCTTAAAAAATCATACATTAGGTCTCATGCCCAAAACCACACAAAATCATCCCTTTCATTCATTTATGGGATCAAAACCCAAAGCCACGCCCAAATCTATTTATTTTTGTTCTACATTCCTTCATGTCATTACATGGGGAAAACATCATTAACACATACTCAACATACCATTAAAACCATTTATCCTTCATTTAAATTCATATTTATGCATACCAGGTTCAGGGCAAAAACAGTAGACCGAATCTCCAGTTCGGTATACCGAAACCCCCTGTTTCAGTCGACTGGAGGATTTCGATCTACCAAAATCTAGGATCTGGCTTAATCTACCAGGATTTTTGCATACTGAATAAATTCGGCATACCGAATTCCTCGCAGACAGGGCATACCCCTGTTTCAAGCGGCAGAATTCGCCCAAAGTGGGAGTCTCGATCGGACACTAAAACATACATCAAAAATTTCCATAAAATCATAGGGTGTAAACCCTTGAGTCTAATTCAAAACCCCTCAAACCATTCATGATTTCATTAACCATACAAGGAGATAAAAATTCTCAAAGGAAATATGCTCAGAGTTAAACATTAAAACATTTAAGGCATTATCTACCAAAAACTCACGAAATTCACACAATCTAGCATGATCCCTACACATTCACATCACTTATCAAATTTCCATCATTCCTACTATTTTTCCATGATCGTTTATGCATTTATCTCAATTTTCATGCAATTAACCCATTGTTAATAAAATACCGAACGAAGGAAGGGAAAGGAGTCGCGTACCTGGCTCAACCCTCCAACGACCCTCCCACACTCCGGTGAACCTCCTCGCGCCCTGACGAAGCCTCCTCGCACGGCGGAACACATGAGCGGCTCACACCACCTCCTCGGTTGCGCGCACGTCGCTTTTCCTCTCCCTTTTCCTCCTTGCGTCGCAGCTCACCCTCTTCGACTCACCCCTTCCTCTCTTATCCTTTCCTCTTCCCGCATCACACCAGCCACCCATCGCGTCAGAGATGACGGCGAGGCATGGGTCGCTGGATGGTGGCGGCACGGGCTAAGTAGGTGAATGGGAAGAAGACGGGTGTGCGGTGAGTTCGTGAGTGCGAGAAGGAGAAATAGGAAGATAGAAAAGAGGAAAGATCAGGCACGTAAACCGAGGCGACTGTGCATCCACAAACCGGACTCCACATTCTTCCCAGATCACAAACAGGTGCACAGAAAGCCAACCATAAGCTTACACATCCAAGAAACAACAGATTATCCATTAATAAACCATTTAAGCATTGTTACCATTAATTACATGGTTTACAATTAAAATGGATAATCAGGCCCAGAAGTCACAGGCACCTTGGGTAGCTAGTGCCAAAATGACAAGATCTGAAGGATCTCGAAGGGAGGAAAGGGAGACAGGAGGAATAGGAGTAAGGAGATTGACTCCTAAGGTTTTAGCATCCTTAGAGCTTTTAAACTTAGGCGGGGATTGGCTAAGCTAGCCATGGTTTGCTAGTGCTGGGGTAGCCATCAAATCTACCTCCTGCATGTGGATGCTGAAGACCCTATTGTCAATCTAGGTCTGAATGATGACCCGCAAAGTGAGGCAATTATCAGTTGAGTGCCCCAGGGCTTGATGATAGTTATAGTTCATACTTGTGTCATACCACGGTGATAGTGGGCTCAATGGCAGACAAGTATTCGGGAGCCTCAAGAGAGACGCAACCATAGGAAAGATGACGCTCAAAGGCTTGACTAGAGAAGTATAGTTGCCCTCTATCCGGCAAGATCATCTTGTCCTTGGTCGCTGTCCTTGCCGAGCCAATGCATCGTAATACACCAGCTCGACAAAGGGGGGCACCTATGAAAAGGGCGAAGTGCCAGGTGTAGAGACAAGGAGCTTGACCGTTCTAGCATCAAATAGGTCTTGAACTGCACACTTCAAAATGTAGCACACACCCATTGAATGCTTGATGTTCTAGTGGAATTTGCAAAATAAGTTCAGCTTAAACACCATGGAATGGGGTTTGATGACGGTCGAGCCTCAAGGCGGGTCAATAGATGGGCGACCTTGGTGAAGAAAGAGCTAAGTGACTCGCCTAAGGAAGTGAAGTCGAAAGGATGGCGCTGAGCTTGCTTCTTCTCCTACTATGGCTCTTGAGGAATGAGAAATGTTAGGATTGTAGGTTTCACTAGAGGGAGTGAATAGTGAATTAAAGGTAATTTGACAATTTTAAAGTGTATTTTTAAATTTCAAGCAAATAACTAATAAATAAAATACAAGGAAAGAGTTGAATATTAAAGTAAAACATACAAAGAAAGGTATGAGAGAAATTGATATGCACAAAGTATTTTGTAGTGGTCTGGCCTCTGTCCACTCCTCGAGAATCCCTCGAGAGTTTTCCTATTCCGATCTTGTTCCAAGACAAGATATTATCATTACACTTCCTTGACGAACGCTCGTCAAGATTTCGCAAAAACCACGGATTCCTCTTCTCACAACTAGAGAAGACTAGACTCAAGAAATATAAAATACAATACTTACTTTTCTTACTTCTCCCAAATACATGGCAAAGTTGACGATCGAAAGTGAAGCTTCTTGCTCAAATAGTGGAGAATTGTGGTTGAAGATGTGTTTGAGGTTTTTATCACTAAATGAGAGTGGAATGCTTGATTTTTGAGTTATAAAACTCTCTCATAGGTTTCTCAATGAAGCACTCTTGCTAAACAATGGAAAACTAGCTTGGAGAACACTTGGAACTCTTTCTAAAAGGATGAGAGTGGAATTCTAGAGTCTTGGTATAGTATAGGAAGTATTGATATATCTTTAGGTGAAGAATGACAGCCTATTTATAAGAAAACATGGATTGTGTCTAACATCTCTCTAACATTCACAAATGGCTACTGATTCGGTATACTGGAATAATTCGACATGCCGATTTTACTCTAATTTTTGCAACGTTCGGATAGTTCGGTATGCTAAACAAGATCAGTATGCCAAAACATATCCCTAGTCTGGCATGCTGATATTCAATGGAGTGCCAAATAATGAGCTGTCTATGAACCTACATTCTTTTCAGATTTCGATATACCAATTGATTTCAGTATGCCGAATTGACTCCTAAACCTATACTTGAGATTTTTTTAAGGTTTTCTACTTAAGTTTATGGATATTCCTATTTTCTTAGGCTTGTGGAATGTTTGAGAGATTATTACATGTTTCCTAGGAATACATGAAGAATAGAAAATTACATCACAATAATTACAAAGATAATTTCAATTTTCTTCATCTTGACTTCTCTTTTGTGGCACTTAGATCTTTTTCTTCTTCAGATATCTTTCCTTTTATGTGTGATTCTTCTAAGTCCATCATTTATCTTCTTTGCTATTTTGTGCTATGAAATATTCTCATATAACACATTATCTTTTGTTATCATCAAAATTTGGATAAGGCTAATAAAGCTAACAATCTTCTCCTTTTTGATGATGACAAAACTATAAATATTTCAAGCTAAAAAATGTCTTTTTCTAAAAGAAATAATGACTTTTCTTAGTTCTCTCTCCCTTTTTGTATTTAGCAAAAATATCATAGATTAATACCTAGTTCTCTCCCCCATTTTGTAAACATATTGAATCTTGCATAAAATATTATGGGTATGTTAAAAATATCAATAGGTATGTTAAGACATATTTCTATCCTCCTTTGTTGTCATAACTTAGATACCAATTGTTGTCATAAGTCCATTTTAAAGGTATGAACTTCAATGCTCCCCTATTTCAAAATAAATGACATGGATTATCAATTTCATAAGATATTCAATAAGAATCAACAAAATCATCTTCATAAGGTGAAGGATATTCAAGTATCAAAATCATGTTTTATAATTTATTTGATGTGAATCGTCAAAATCATCTTCTATAAGATACCAATTGTCAAATTCAATTGTTAGTCAACTTTTTAAGAAAGATGTTCATATATGCTCAAAATCTTTTTATATCAAATGATATTCAAATAAACATCAAGATCAAGATCAACTTTTATAAGATACCAAGTTTTGGGATTTAAAAGCATTATAATCAAATTTTTATAAGATATTCAATCAAGATCAATTTCTTATGAAAGATATTTATATAAACTCTCCCTTACTTCAAGCATGGATAATGATATTTATTCAATAATGTTATTCAATATGAGCCAAATAATCATCATGTCAAAAAATTGCTTTAATCCATAATCCAATCATAATACAAAATAAAGCACTATAACACATAAGAAGACAAGATATGCTAATTAATTTCAATCACATACATATGAATAAAAGTAAGTTCCCCCTCTCTTCAAGCATGAGTAAAGAGAATTATTTTTATTTGAATCTATAGATGTGGATATTAAAAATAAACTCCCCTTATCATTAATCATGGGATTTCAGAATTTTCTTCCCTTTGTAAAGTATTTTAACATATTACCCTTAGTTCCATTGTTGGATCATCATATTGAAAAATATATCTATTTGTAGAGTAAATACCAATTTTCAAATTTAAAGGATACTAATTGTTACCAATTCTGGGAATTTCAAAAAGCATTCAAAAATAGATACCACTTGTTGAGGTTTATAGATATCATGCACAAAAATAAATTATTTTAAGCATGGGCACAAAAAAATGTCTCAATAAGAACTATACGTCAAGAAAATATAAAGAATTAAAAATAAATTCAAAATTTTCAACTTATTAATTCAGCAAGAAATTCGATAAATTGGACAAGTTCAGTAAACGAATTCTGTATAGAGATAATTTCTAGATAAAATTGAAAAAATTAGTAAAAATCTCATAAAAACTTGATGAGTGATATTTCAATTAAAAATCTTATAAACAATCATATTTTACTTAAGATAATTTTAAATATACAATTTTCATGGGATTACTAACGTTTGTCAATGAAATATGGTCCCATGAACCTCTCCCTGTTTTGGTGTCTTTGAGCACCTATCTTATTGGAATTAAATAAGGATTTTGATATCCACTTTATTTTAGGTTTAAAAGATTTAGGCATTGGTATCATATCATTTTTGGGAATCCATTTTGCTTTTTCTACATTCTTAGTGACAAATTCATATTTATCATTTTTCTTATGGAATACTCTTTTTATGCACATTTTCATTTTAATACTTTCTTGCATCAAGATTTTTCTTATTAATTGTAAGCTTACTAACATCATTAAGCAAACTTTCACTTTTGATTTTCAATAATGCAATGTTATTTTGCAAATTTTCAATTTTCCCTTTCATGACGTTCAATTCATTCTTCAAAGTATTATTTTCTATTTTAAGAGACTTATTCTTAATTCTCAATTCATTATTTTCATGTGAAATATTTTCCTTTTGAAGAGATATATCAATAAATCTTCTATTTATACTTTTGTATTTTCTATTTAAAGATTAATATTTGAAATAAAACTCATTAAAGGCATCAAGCAATTCATCCATAGAAAAATCTTCAATATCATCTAGAGATGATACTTCACTAGATATAGTCATAAAACATGAGTGAGCTACTTCACTATCGGAAGATACTTCTTCATCGTTTGAAGAGTCACTATCATCCCAAGTGGTTTGGGGAGTTTTCTTTTTCTTGATTTTTCTTTGATTATTTTTGTTCTTCTTTTGAATTTTTCCTTCCTTTAAGAAATTCTTGAACTTATGAGTAATAAGAGCAAGATCTTCCTCATTTGAATCATCTAACTCAATCAAGGCATTGAGGGCAATATTCATATACTTGGGAATGTTTTCAAGTTCCTTTTCTTTCATTTAGACTTCATATAAAGTAAGATTTCCTATTAAGTTTTTTAAGGAATATGTTGAGAGATCTTTTGCTTCATCTATAGCAGTAGTTTTCTTTACCCAATCCAGAGTTAGAGATCTTAAAATCTTTCTAACTAAATCACTTTGGGGGAATTCTTTTCCAAGTGACTTTAAAGGATTGATGATTTCACTAAGTCTAGTTAACATAATTATCATTATTTCTTTTACTTGATTAGTTCCTTCATGAGTAACTTCTAAAATATGCCATGCCTCATGAGAAGTATTACAATTTGAAATTTTATTAAATTATTCTTGATTAATACCACAAAATAAAGTGTTTAATTCCTTAACATGTAATGTGGCTAGATTTTTCTCCTTTTCATTCCATTCCTTATAGTTCTTTTTACTAGGTGTATATCTATTTACGACAATATCACATAAGTCAAGATTTATAGATTTTAAGTAAATGTTCTTCCTACATTTCCAATAATTATAGTTATTTCCATAAAAAAAAAGTGGTCTATAAATGCTCTGTCCCCTCACATTACAAAAAGATGAAATCATATCTAGAAGATTGTCAAATCTTAAACCTAGATGAAGAAAGCTTTGATACCATTTGTTAGGATCGTAAGCTTTACTAGAGGGGGTGCATAGTGAATTAAAATTAATTTGGCAGTTTTAAAGTGTATTTTATAATTTCAAGTAAATAACAAGTAAATGAAATACATGGAAAGGGTTGAATATTAAACTAATTCATACAAAGAAGGGGATAAGAGAAATTGATATGCTCAAAGTATTTTATAATAGTTTAGCCTCGTTGGCCTAGTCCACTCTTCGAGAATCTCTTGAGAGTTTTCCTATTCTGATCTTGTTCTGGACCAAGATTCTACCATTACACTTCTTTGATGAACCTTCATTAAAATTCTACAAAAACCATGGATTCCTCTTCTCACAACTGGAGAAGATTAGACTCAAGAAATATAAAATACAATACTTACCCTTCTCCCAAATACTTGATAAGGTTGATGGATGACAATGAAGCATCTTGCTCAAACAGTGGAGAATTGTGGTTGAAGATGTGTTTGAGGTTCTTATCACTAGATGAGAATGGAATGCTTGATTTTGGAGTTATAAAACTCTCACATAGGTTTCTCAATGAAGCGCTCTTGCTAAACAATGAAAAACTAGCTTGGAGAACACTTGCAACTCTCTCTTAAAGGATGGAAATGGAATTCTAGAGTCTTGGTATAGCGTAGGAAGTATTAGTATATCTTTAGGTGAAGAATGGTAGCCTATTTATAAGAAAACTTGGATAGAAATTTGTGTCTAATATCTCTCTAACGTTCACAAATAGCTACTGATTTGGTATATCAAAATAATTCAATATGTCAATTTTACTCTAATGTTTCAACAGTCGGATAGTTTGATATGCCAAAACATATCTCTTGTCTGGTATGCTGATATTCAATGGAGTATCGAATAATGACTTGCTTGTGAACCTACATTCTATCCATATTTCTATGGAGTATCGATTAATGACCAGCTTGTGACACATAGATCTTTTTCTTCTTCAAATATCTTTCCTTTTATGCTTGTTTCTTCTGAATCCGTCATTGATCTTCTTTGCTATTCTGAGCTATGAAATATTCTCATATAGCACATTAGTCTTTTATTATCATCAAAATCAGGATAAGGCTAATAAAGCCAACAGAAAGTGTAGGGGGCACAAACAAATCAGGGGGCACAACTAAAGTAGGTACTGAAGGCACAATAGGTAGGGTAGCAAGAGCAGATAGCTGGCTCTACATGGCTTGAGCTAGGGCTTGTATCTCTTGAGCCAGTCAGGAGAAGAACCCGATCTACTGGGATAAAGTGGCTAGAGTAGTTGATCCAATGAACATAGAAAAGTTGAGTGAAGGCACAATAGGTTAAGGTGGGATTGCAGAGACTAAGGAATGAGGGAGCACCTCAGCACGAAGACCCAACAACAAACACACAAGTGAAGCACAAGGAGGGTCAGAAGAGGGCACTACTGATAAAGGACGCATAGATGACCCAAATAGGGAAGGTGGTGTCCCAACATGAGACACCACAATTGCTCCCTAAGGTTGGGGAGCAGGTAGATTAGGTAAAGCAGTAATAGATGCAGGTGCAAGAGATGGGCCTGGAGGACAAGGTGGATAAACAATGGACAAGAGAAACACCTGATAGCTCAATCCACCGGTGCCATGGAAAACTATAGGCTGACCCTGTGCCTTGACATGAGGTACTATAGGTGGACAGGAGACAAAGGCAACAAGGCTAAGGAGCAATCTAGGTGAAGGTGCTTGGAGGAAAGGATGGATGCCAGGCGAAAGAGATGGGTGAGTCTGATCGACCATCCCGGAATCCATGAAAGCAAAAAGGTCAAAGGATGGATCCTCCACGGTAGTGAAAAAAAGTCTAGACAAGAAGATAGGGAATGGGACAGCCAAAAACTACGTGCAAGGATAAGAAGCAAACTCAGCCCGAGAACACCTTGTTAGGTGCAACTCAAGACCTGTCTGAGATAAGAAAATGCAGTTAGAAGGTTGCTTGGAAGTTAAGTTGTGGCATGAATGGCACACATGTAGACAAATGCCCTAGTATGGGCTCTCTCACTATCCATGTCCTGAGTTGGCCGTCCACTCAGGATTCACTCATGGATAATGGTTTTCCTGACTCAAGGTAGAAAGTAGGTCCCCACTCTAAATCTTAGCCAAAGCTTAGGTAGTGAACGGGTTGTGTATTAGTGGCCTCGACCCTTGCCAAAGCAGTGGACTATACCCTCTACTAAGACCGACGCGACCCTAGAAAAGGGAGGACAAACTGACAACTCGTCCCACACCAAAGCTGTAGAACAAGAAACTGGGATTGTCCTTTTCAGACTATGGGTGGACTCAAGAAAGGAGAAGACGCATGCCCTATATGATCATTCTTGTGAATATGTTTGGTCTTATTTACTTGCATATTTATTAAGTTGGATAGGAGAGAAGTGTGATTTGTCTCTAGTTTTACCTATGTTTCTTTCTTTTACTTTGTGAATTTTAAGTTAAACCTATTGGAGGAAGCAAACACGTCTCTACTTTCCCTAGGATGATAAGTGCGGAAGGGGAAAGAGACACTCAAGCATGGCAAACAAACATAATCATCAAGCAAAAGGCATGCGCATGGTATGTGCTAGTGTGTGCTATCACGATGGTGGAAGAAAAACATCCATCACATCAAAAAGCATGTAACTTGGCATGTGCAAGTGTGGTGGCATAGCAAATGTGTAAAGGAAGACATCCACCAAGCAAGAGGCATGTAGTAGGCATCAAGCAAGCAATAAAAGATAGGCAAATGCAAATAAAACGAGGAGCAAGCATAAGCAAAGCAAGGCTAACAAAAGAAAAAACCATGCAAGTGAGAAATCCAAAGCAAAAGCTGGAGTCTAGTTCCCCAATGGACTCGCCAATTCCTGTGACCATGCTAGTGACTACTCGTACATGGCGCAAAACCATACACGAACCGAAAAAGGTCATGGTGAAAAGGTGAATTTGAGGAAAGATCTTGACTCAAAAACACCAAGGAAAAAGCAAAACGATAAGAATAGGAAAACAAAGGAGTCACTACCTAATCTATTGAAAATCAAAAGACGAGGAAAACCAAATGCAAGAAAGCACGATAAAAATGATGCATGCAAATGTGAATGATCCATAACAAATGGATGCGACATATTGGTCATTGCATGCCAAAGAAAGGGTAAAGACTCCTGTTATGCATGGGGAAGGTGTTAGGCACCCTCATACATCCGATGAATCGATCTTTCTTGGCTAACTTGCTTACATATGTGGTTAATGCAAATGTATGCTTACTCCTAATGCATGCCTAAAGATTGATGCTCGATGCCATGCCAATGTGAATAAAACATGTGGGGCAGGAAACCATGCAATCTAATGCTTAGCCATGCTATACATGTTCTGAACTAGGGCGCTTGCATATAGGAATTGCACCAGTACAATGCACTAGGGGAGTACGCAAGATCATCGCACCCAGTTCTTAAAACTTCATATAGTAAGCATCAATGCTCTAATGGATGCAAACCAAAAGCCAACATGTGTATAACCATGTGATTCTAAATGCCATGTAAAACTGCAAGTAAAATATGCAGGAAAATAGATCTAGAATGTAAGAATCAAAACCAAACAAGAAAACCATGTAAAGAAAAGCTCAACTTTGCTGTTTATGTTCTAGACCAGGGCAAGTTGCACCATGTATTTGTGTGGGGTAATTGCGCCTACAAATTGCACCAGGAACATGCACCTCAGGTACTCTATTTTAGACAGCGAGCTTTCATCACAGTAATGGCAGATCAAAGCAATTCGAAATGCTTGATTAAAAATCGAGGAAGCATGCAGGGACATCAACTAACACTCCTAATGATTAAAATCGAATCTAGGATAATCACATGCTCCTCCCCAACTCCCATGCTCATTGATGGGTTCGATTCACTCTCACAGCCATGGAAACAGGCCATGAGCTTTGAGAACCAGTCATGACATCAACAAGGGGTGGAGAAAGCGTGCAAGGACATCAAAGGACAAGACCAAAGATGAAAGCAAGATCTAGGATGCATGGATGTTCCTTCCTGTCCTCATCGGGTCAGACTTTTGGACTCGTTTGGCCATTGGTGTGGTCATGAGCAAAAGAATCCCCACTAGAGCATCTCGAAGGAGGAAAGGGAAGGAGGATTTGTATAGAGACAAGTCATGTGTCATGCTCAACGGTTGATGGCCTTGCACAAGATGTGAACCCATCATTGAAAATGCAACAGTGAATGCAAGTTACAAGTAGATGTGGATAAAAACGAGCCTACTAGATGACAATGAAGCAATATCAAGCTAGAAGAAGCAACAACTATGCTCTGGGATGGATCACTTACTTGTGTCATTGCGTGAGCTATCCTTGCTGACATTGGCGATTTGCTCCAAGTTGTTGTGGCTCGGGCGGCGACAGTGGAAGCAATGCGGCTAGCTGATTGTAGTGGTGTTGTTTGCGAAGGCTCGAGGTATGCCATGCTGGGATTGTACAACTGTGGGCATTGGTCCTTAGTGTAGTGCTTGGCTAAGGAGGCTTTGGAGGTGGAGGAGAGTGCAGCGCAGTGGTTGTGGTTGGAGAAGGTGGGTTGTGCAAGCTGAAGAGGCAGCGGTTGAGTTGCCCAGCCAGAGAGAGGGAGATCGTCCATCTTCCATGTTGGTGGTCAATTTTACAAAGGACAGGATGCAAGAGGGTCATTAGTTTATAGAATTTTGGATTAACGATTGAGATTGGTTTAAGAGGATTGGATTGGGTTTTAAACGTGGATGAGGAGTATGATGGTCCAATTATATCAAAGCACATGCTTAGATACATGGTAGCCAATGAGAAGCAAGATAGCCGATGTTCATCAAGTGAATAGACAGATCAATCCCTCTGAATTAACTAATATAGGATACTGTGTGCCAAGTAATTGCACCAATTAGTTGCGCAAGCTATTTGTGCCTGTAAGTTGCACCTGATATATTGTAGGCATGTATTTGATTATATGGACCACCCATGAGATTTAAGCTTACGGTTTAATGACTGGTTTATGTGTTGAATAAGTTTCATAGGTGTTGGGCTGGTTTAGTGTAAAGCCCCTGCGCTACACAACAGTACAGGAACTACCCAAATGCAACTAGTAGAGTCTAAAATAACAGAATTAAATAAATAAAGCTAAACACCCAAACCTATGTGCAGCGAATGTGGCTTGAAAGCGATGCACCAGACAAGACTGCACCTACTCCTGAGCACCTGAGACAAGGCAAAAAGGAAACCACATGTGAGTGATAGGAATGTCACCCAGTACGCGCCCTAAGAATAACAACAAAACTGATGGAAAACTTTGCATTTCCAGAAAACCTCAGGAAGCCACAACCGTCGAAAAGCCAACACCAGTTACTTCAGAAAAAAAAAACTTTAAAAAATAAAAATAAATCTCATGCTCATTAACAAATCTTTATGCACAACATACGAAAAGAAAACCATTTACTTCTAGTTTCCCAGCCCAAAGCACCATTTTATCTATTAACACAATTCACAACAAATCAAGGCTAGGAACTAGTTCAACACAAATCTCAATCCATGCCTCAAAATTAGTCGCATCACCCTGGCCACAGGCGATCGACCTGGCCACAAGCAGTTGTCGAGGCTCCACATCGACCACACTGCTATGCCACGGTGAACCACCCCGCACTGGAGTTCAACCGCCCCGACCGCAGTGTCAAAACATACCCTCACTGGTACAAGCACGGAGTGCGTCCTCATGACGTCGTGGTGCCTGAGCACCTGGGGACTCTAACCCTAGACTCGACCAGCATCAGCATTGAGGGTAATCTTGGTCTCCCGTACCCCAGGTCCTATAGTACCACCACAGTCTTGAGGCTTCTACCCCAGACCGCAACTCAGCAACCACAACCAAGGACACGTCCCCAACATCTCTAGAGGTCTCACTACCCCTATTGACAAACCCCGGTCTAATTGTGGTTCGTACAAATCTTGGAAATCTCTTTTAAACCATAGGCAGTTTCTCATTTCAAATCATTTGGAAAAATCAGTTTTCATTCATAAAATTCTTTATAAATCTCACACATTAAGTGTCATATTCCTCATCTATGGTTCTCAAAACCAATCATTTCATTGACATTCATTCATGGATCAATATATCATGCATTCACCCCTCACATGGGTCCACATGTATTCCACATATTTCATGTTTCACAAATTCTTGGAAGCATAACTGAAACAACATGTCTGCATGCAACGTCTCGTGAATCATTTCTATGTATTTCATACATTTATCATGCATTTATCTCAGTTTATTAATGTTTTTCAAAGCATTTCTCATTATGGTTCTAGGTCCTGATTTGGCATACCGAATAGGGTCCTAGTCGACCGAAAATCCTTACTTCGGTCGACCGAAATATTTCGGTACTTTGAATCTCTATCAATTTTATCAGTTCCCCACCAGAACGGTCGACTGAAATCATTCGGTAGTCGGAAATTCCTTGATTCGGTCTACCAAATTACCCCCGATCGTCTGAATCAGTGGCCCAGGGAACCCACCTAGAGGAATTTTGGTATACCAAAACCAATTCGGCATACTATTTTCTGCGATTGCAGAAAACCTCCCCGGTTGATGCCGTCTCTTCTACCTACAGAGGGGGGTGCGTACTTGGCTTCGACAAGCCCCATGTACCCTCGAGCTTTGGCGATGCCCAACACCAGCCTCCCCCACTCGCATGATCTCCTCCGACGCGTGGCTTCCTCTCACCTCACGGCTCACTTCCAGCCTCCGCACTCTCTCTGGTTTCTCCTCTTCCCCATCGTGCTCCACGCCTCCCTTTATCGCCACCTCTTAGCCAGCCATTCCCTCAAAATCTCGCCGACCAACTGCTAGCCTCACTACTCTGAAGGGTATGGGACAAGAAGCCTTCCCGCTAGGCCTCACGAGTAGGAGAAGATGGGGTCACAGGCATGGAGGAAAAAGGGGGTCACGGGCATATGTGGTTGGGCCCCTTTGACCAGGTCCAAGTCCAAGTGGGTCTCCCCCCAAACTTGGGTCCCAAGATAAACATATCGACCCACAAAGCCAAAGAAGTCACACCACAAGGGAAAACCAAAAACACAAATGCACTGGGAGAAGCCACAACCAACAAACACAACCTTGATTAACCATTAATAAACCACATTCAATTAACACAGCAAATTCCATGGTTTTACATTAAATGGAAAATCAAGCATAGGTGTTACATCATACCCCCCTCAAAAGAATTTCGTTTATGAAATTCACTGATCAAACAAATGGGTGTACTATGACTGCATGTCCACTACTCGCTCCCAAGTAGCCTCCTCAATGCCATGGTGTCTCCATTGGACCAACACAAGAGGTATCACCTTGTTCTTGAGGACATGTTCATTCCTATCAAGGATCTGTACAGCGTCCTCCACCATGGACAAATCTTCCTGCAGTTCACCTGGTTGGACTGAAATCACTTGGGATACGGCGGCCAAACACTTCCTCAACATCGAGACGTAAAAGACACTATGCACGCCTAAGAACTCTAGAGGCACGTCCAACTGATAGGTAACTTCCTTGACCCTCCTGATTATTCTATAGGGTCTAATGTAGCGAGGACTTCCCAAACCAAAATATGCCTTTCATTGGTGACACCATTAGGAAGATGAAGTGTCCAACCTCAAACTCCAAAGGTCTACGCCTCCGATCAGCATTACTCTTCTATCTGCTCTGTGCAACCGCTAGTCTCTTCCTGATCAGGCCCATTTCTCTGCATACTGCTGCACAATCTCTAGGCCCACGAGTTGTCTCTCGCCTACTTCATCCCAACAGGTAGGTGTTCCAGAAGGTCTTCCATACAATGCCTCATATGGCGCCATAGCTATGCTAGAGTGATAGCTGTTGTTGTAGGTGAATTCGATCAATGGGACATGATCTTCCCAGTTCCCATTACAATCTAAGGTGCAGGCCCTCAACATGTCTTCTAAGGTTTGGATAGTCCTCTCAGTCTGCCCATCTGTCTAGGGATGGAAGGCTGTATTAAAATGCAAAATGGTGTCGAAAGCCTCTTGCAATGCTCCCTAGAATCTAGATGTGAACCTGGTGTCCCTATCAGACATAATGGACACCAGTACCCCATGCAGTCGGACTAACTTAGACACATACAACTCTACCAATTGAGCTAGCGAAAGATTCACCCTCATAGGTAAGAAATGTGCCGACTTTGTGAGACTATCCACGATCACCCATATGGTGTCGTTTTTCCTCCTGGTCTTGGGAAGTCCTGTCACATAGTCCATAGATACATGCTCCCATTTCCAAACAGGAATGTCCAGGGGTTGCAACTTTCCCCCCGGCTTTTGGTGCTCGATCTTGATTACATGCTCAGCTATCTCTCTCTTCATTCCAGGCTACCAAAAGTTTCTCTTCAAATCTTTGTACATCTTGGTGCTCCCAGGATGCATTGAATACTTAGACCGATGGGCTTCATCAAGTAGTCTCTGTTTCACATCCTCCACCTGAGGCACATACAAGTGTAGGTCATCCTTGAGTCCTCCATCTGCACCAACAAAGAAATGAGGTGCCTCTCCCGCCTCCCGTTTAGCCTAAATCTCCTGCACAAAGGGGTCCAGTTGCTGAGCAGCTAAAATAGTCTCCAGTAACCTTATGAGTGAAGATATATCTTAAGCTCCGGTGGTCTGTGAATACCTCAAATTGCTCACCATACAGGTAATGTCTCCAAATCTTCAGTGCAAACACTACTGCAACCATCTCCAAATCATGAGTGGGATAATTCCTTTCATGGTTCTTCAACTAGCGTGAGGCATACACCACAACTCTCCCATGCTGCATGAGTACACATCCTAATCCTATCCCACAAGCATCATAGTATACTACAAAGCCTCCACTCCCCCGAGGGTAGAGTCAAAACTGGAGATGTGACCAGTCGAGTCTTCAATTCATTGAAACCCTTCTTGCATTGCCAGTTCCAAATGAAAGGAACCTCCTTTTGTGTCAATCTGGTTAAAGGTGCTGCAATCTTGGAGAAATCTTGTATGAACCTTCTATAATAGCCAGCCAAGCCCAAAAACATCTGATCTATGTTACGATATTGGGTCTGGCCCAACTACTAACTACCTCAACCTTGTCTAGGTCCACTTTAATTCCCTCGCATGAAATGATGTGGCCAAGGAATGTGACATCTTCCAGCCAAAAGTCACACTTAGAGAACTTCGCATACAGTTGATGTTGTCTCAAAGTCT
>JAMKQA010037121.1:0-15413 GCA_024699735.1 Posidonia australis | reverse complement strand
AACAACATTCACATAAACCCACCATGCCATAACAACCACTTAACATTCATTAAAAATCACATTTTAACCTTTAAAAGTCAGGGCAAAAACGACATACCAAATTTCAATTCGGTATTCCGAAATTTCCTGTTTCGGTATACCGAAAATTTTCAGTATGCCGAAACCCCCTGTTTCGGTCGACCGTGAAATTTCGGTCTACCGAAACTCTACGCTCTGGCTTAATCTGCTAGGATTTTGGCATACTGAATTCCTCGCAGATAGGGCACACTCTATTCCGTAACGATGGAAATCGCCCAAAGTGGGAGTCCCGATCGGACCCACCAAACATGCATCATAAATTTCCATAAAATCAAGGGGTGTAGACCCTCAAGTCTACTTCAAAACCGCTCAAACCAATCACAAATCCATTAAGCATGCTACTCTAATGAAAATCATCAAGGCATAGAGCTCAAAAACAAATACTGTAGCATGCTTCTCATTCATCCACAAAACTCGCACAGAAAACCCAAAAATCAGCATGATAACATCATGAACATGCTAATCAACACATTCTCAATCACATACCAATTTTCTACAATTTTTCATGCATTTATTCCTATTTTATGCATAAAACCTACAGTTAACCTAAAACGGGCAAAAAGAGGAGTAGGAGGTCGCGTACCTTAATCGGGCTACCGGCGACCCTTACCACACTCCGGCAAGCCTCCTCAAGCTTCGGCGAGGCTCTCCTGCTGGCGGATCCCACGGACAGCCACCCCTCCCCTTCCCTGGTTGCGCGCGCTCTCGCTTCCTCTTCCATTTTCTTCTCGCGTCACGACACATCCCCGGCCAAACGCCTCCACCCTTCTTATCCTTACCTCCTCCCGCGTCCCGCCAGCCGCCCATCGTGTCGGAGATGACACGGAGGCACGGGCCGTTGGGTGGTGGTGGCACGGACTGGTGGAAGGAAATGGGGGAGAAGACGGGTGCGTGAGCTCGTGAGTGGGAGAAGAAAGAAAAAGAAAGAAAAGGAAAATATTGGGCACGCAAACCGAGGCGACTGTGCATCCTCAAACCGGACTCCACATAGGTCCCAAATCACAACCTGAAGCACAAAAAACCACCCACAACCACACACAACCAAGAAATAACAGATTATCCATTAATAAACCATTAAACACAATATTACAAATAATACATGGTTTATTATAAAAATGGATAATCAGGCCCTGATATTACACTAGCTCAACCTAAACCCACACAAGCCCATTTAGGCGTACACAAGCCCACACTGACCTAATTTAAGCAAAACCCATAATTAAAAATTAAAACCAAACAAAACTCAATTAAATCATCAAAACACCTAAATTAATTAAGTAAAAACTTTTAATCCAAACCAAAGTCAAATAAAATCCACTTAAACCATTTAAAATCCAAATTAATCAAGTGAAAACCCTAATCAAAATCAAAATCAAATAAAATCCATTTAAAACTCAAATTAATCAAGTGAAAACCCTAATTAAAACCCTAATTAAGTAAAACTCAATAAAATTCATTAAAGAATTGAATCTAATTGAAAAGAAACCCTAATCCAAACAAAAATCAAGCAAAAAACCAATGAAATCAAAATCTAAGTCAAAACCCTAATAAAAAACAATTAAACCAAAATTAAAACTAAATCCCTAATTAAATCAAGTAAAGAACCAATTAAATCTAAATTAAAACTCAAACATAAAACTTTAATCGATTTAAATTCAGAAAAAACCTTAAAATAATAAAACCCAAAAAACCCCTAATTTAAAATCACTTAATTAAACTCAAAACCCTAATTAAAATCCTAAAAACCCCAATTTAAAGTCACTTAATTAAAATCCAAAAAAACCTAATTTAAAACCAATTAATCAAACCTTAATTCATAAAATCAAATTTTTAATTAAAATCACAAAAGTTAATTAATAAAATAAATCTAAAACTAAAATCCCTTAAAAACCCTAAAACAAAAAAAAATAGAATCTAAAAGCCCAAAACACAGGCCTAATGCAACCCAATACACACCATTCACCCTTCAATCAAAAACTTTAAAAAACAGAAAATTAATTCCAACAATCACCTCCGTAAACTCCAGCACCATCTCCGGCGATCCCAAGATCTCCGACATCAAATCCCAATCAACAAACTTTCCAGGAATGATCTCTCGTGATCTCCGGCCACTCCCTCCTTCAGCACGCGCTTGATCCAATGACGCTGGTCCCCTAAGGAGGAGGATTGACGACGAGAGAAGGCTTGACCAGCGTTTAAAGCCCTTGTCGTCAACAGACCAGCCTCCTGCTTCTAGCGCGCTTCAACCCACATAGGGCACCCTTCGAAAACCCCAGAGCTAGCCTAGCCATTCCTCAGTTTCAAGCCACCTCCTCCAAGCCCACTTGCAACCCCGGAGAAGCCTTGAATCACCACTGCCGGAGCTACAGCTAGAGGAGCACCATCGTCGAGCAACGTCGAGGGAGATAGTGCCATCAACCAGGTACTCCATTCCCCTCTCTTTGAATCTCAAGCATGCCCCTTTATGTCTAGATAGCTTCCCCAGCCTTTCCTGTGCTTTCCGCCGGAGTTGGCTGCCCTGTCAGTCGTATCCCCTTCTTTCGGTGGTGAGTTCACCACCACCGGCGAGGCCACGGGTCTCCTGGGACAAGTGAGGCCCCACGGGCCTCTCTTTCTTCTTCACCCTCCTCCTCCTTGAGTTCCTATCACTCACGGAAGGACCCTCAGGCCTCCCATGCCTGAGAGCGCCGTCGTCTTCGCTCTGCACCGCCGACCGCCGTCGTGAAGTCCCCTACGCCCTCTAGATGCTCTCGTCACCTATGACTGCCTCCAAAGGACCCACCTCATCGCCATGAACCTCGCCAAGCCGCTGTGCCATTGTTATAGAGCCTGGAGCGTCACCCGTACCTCCGCTGTGGTTGTCTTCGACGTAAGGGATGAGAGGAACACTCCAGACCTCCCCGGTCCTCGTCGACACCTCCAAGGGCCCCCTCGTGCCGCCTCAATGCTCCTCCGACTTCCGCTAGAGCCTTGCCATCGTTGGAGTGTCGTTGCAGCCTCGTCGTCGTCTTCCCCAACGTTGACAGGCCACCTTGCCGGAGCCAGAGGTGGGGAGGGCATCTCAGGCCGCCCCAGTCCAGTTCACCATGCTAGAGAACTCCGTCGTGCCGCCCTCAAGCTTCCTCGACCATCGCCCGCCTTCCTCCGTCGCTGCACCATCATTGGACTGTCGCTGGAGTTCACATCGAAGTGGAGACGCCGGCGGTCCGCCAGTGATCTTCGAATAATCTTTGTTTTTCCCAGGCCCTTTAGTTTTAAGTATTTTTACACTTAGGTCCTCCTTTTGTTACTTTTAGGTCCTTTTCTTTATGTTTCAGCCCCTGTAGTTTAAATAACTTTTTATCTCTTTTATTATTCCTGTGAGAATTGCATATGGCCCCTGCATGTTTTAATTTTTCATTATTATTGCATTAATACATGTTTTCTCACATTTAAACCCTTACAGTCATGTTTTCTTTGCAATTAAGTCCTGAAGTTTTGCACTGAGTCCCCAAAGCTTTTAAAAATAAACCTTCTTTGTAAAATTTGCATTTTGTACCCTAAAAGACTTCATAATCACACTGATCATCATAAGAGTCTAATTTTTATCACATTTAACCCCTGACATTTTGCATGTGAGCCCCCAGATTCATAGCATACAGTCATTGAGTATAGAAAATTTTCATCCATACCCTTAGTTTAATTTCAAATCCGTCATTCAGGGTTTTAATTGTCTTCACACCCGTTTTTGACATTTTTCACTTCTTTTATTTATAATTTTGCACTTAAATATAGTTTTCACTCAAAAATCATGTTTGTATTGTAAATTGATTTTTAATTTCACATTTTAGTCACATTTTCACTTTATGTGTGAATTTTGCACATTAGACCCTAAATTCTTAGGAAATTATAAAGGTACAATTTTCACACATCTTAGTGCTACATTTTCATTTAATTCATCATCTACACATTAGGATAAAAGTCACTAAATATACTTTAATCAAGCCTACCCCTTTTTGTGAATTTTGCACTTTGGTCCTTGTAATTGTCCTTTACCATGTTTACATCATTTTCTTGATTTTAAAACCTTGTCCCTTTCATGTTTTCTTGCAAATAATATTTTCCTGACATTTTGCATACATTTTGGCATATCGTAGACCATGCATCATACACATGTACACATTTATCACACCTGGCCAATGAAATGACCAAATTGCCCCAATGCCACTAATTCATGCCCATGCATTTTAGTTTTTTGCACTCAGTCATGCATAATCTTTGCCTAAATTATTCCTCAACATCTGTTACACATTTAGGTACTCTTTCATGCATTTGCATAATTTTCATTACATTTGTATATCAGTCCATCCTTTTTGAGTACGCCTGCATCCTATGTGTTTTTTCGTGGATTTTTCTTCATTTTGTCTTCGGATTCCTTCGCTTGACATTTGATTTGATTCTTTCTACTCCACATTTTCAAATTTTTCGATTTGATTTGGATTTCATTGCCCGAGGGCATACGTTAACTGACCTAAAGGCCCACATTGGCCCAATTGTAGATTATTTTCCCCTTTTTGATTTTTACGACATTTTTCATTATTCCGATGATTTGGGTTGACCCCTCTTTTGATATTAGTTTCGTTTTTTGGACCATTCTTTCCAAAAACATTGTCATTTTATGTGATTTTCTTTACATGTCGCCAATTGCCCGTTTTGCACGAACTTCTTTGCAGTTTCTCCATTTTGATTTCCGTGATGTTTTCTACGATTCTAATGATTTGGGTCGAACACATTCTTGATTCTCTTGATGTCGGTATGCTTTTTCGGGCTATTCTTTCCAAAAACATCGTCATTTCATGTGATTTTCTTTATCGTTTCATATTTCATTATTCCGTCATTTCGTGTGGTTTTCTTCGCAATTTTCGCATGCATCTCGCACATCCATCTAGTCTCGACTTGGCACTCACATTAGCATGATTAGACTACAATCTAGGCTTAGCAAGCATTCATTCAACCTTTAGCAAGCGAATCGAACTAGAAAGACTGAGTTTCTCGAGCGTACGGGGGTGCCTAACACCTTCTCCGTGCGTAATAGGAATCCTTACCCATCCTCTGGTTTGTAGACATCTGGGCTTCTCATTTGCATCTCATGCATTCAATCTTTTTTGTGGTTTATTTGTGGTTTTCCTCGTCTTTTCCTTAAAAGACTAGGTGGCAACTCTGATTTTTTTCGTTTTATCCTATCTTACGCCTTTGCCATCCTAGCATGGTTGTATCCTCCTCCCTCTAGTGCGATTCCACGCTGGATTCCCGGACAGACATAGCCACACTAGGTAAGGTAGCTCGAGAGCTCGTACTGGATTAGGTAAGATAACTCAAGAGCTCGTGATGGGTTAGGCAAAGTCACCGAAGATTACAACCCCAAAACAGATTAGAGGGACGTCATGAGGAGACGTATCACCATACAATGAGAATAGAAAAGAGAAAATAGAAAAGAAATAGTGAGGCTCGTTGGTCAAGACGGTGGTATACTTTACACAGGGACTTTCACAGTGACAGTGTAGGAGATTGAGGTTAGTGCCTCTTTCTCAATTTGTGGCCAGGTCACCTCTAATCAAAGTGACATCAGAAAAGATATTTCAGAAAGTTTTCAGATTTGAGAAAGAGATAGTTTTGGGCTAGAGTTGAGCTTAGTTTTGGCTTCTGAGGATTAGCCAGCGTCTAGCCCTGATGAAACTAGTGTTTTAGAACTAGTTCCAATCAAGATTCGTGTTTTAGTCAGATTTGAGGTTTGTGTTTTAAACTGGAATTTAGCCTAAGAATGATTTCCCGAAAAGTATTTCAGAGAAGCATGTGATTTAACAGTAGAAAGAAAGTTTTTTAAAAAATGCATGATTCCATGAGATTTCTTGTACGACTTATAAGAGTTTTACTCAGAGTTTTGGTTCTAGTGAGAACCCAAATTAGAGATTTGTAGGAAAGATTTCTAGAAAGCATTTAAAAGAGCTTGTTCTGGTTTTGAAAACCTAGCTTATAAATTTATTGTAACTTTCAAAGTTGTGGAGTTGTGCTAGTTTTGAGATAAGATTGTTTGTTGATTGAGCAGGGGCTCGGTGTTAGTGTGGTACTCTCCAGTGGTTGTAGACTTGACTTGGCAATAGTGGTCATTTCACGTATGCATAAGGTTTTTGAAAATCATAAATATGATTTTAAAAGTCAAGAGCATGGTTTAAAAAAGAAAGGAAATGAATAGTTTTCTTTAAAGATAGAAAATGCTTTTGAAAGTTAAGATGATTTAAGAAAGAAAGACAAGATTAGATTTCAAAGGCATGATTTCTAAAGTTGTGTTGCTTGTAGGACAAAAGTGTATTGCCCGTGATTATGTGAGGCATCCGGGAGGGATGCCAGAGTAGTGTGAGTTTAGTAGGGTGTGTACTAAATGACCTTTTAGTGGTCACTCAAGTGTATTTTTTTTGTTGATGCTTCCTCAGGTGCAGGATAGAAGTAACTAGTGCACATGGAATTGGAGCTAATTGACCACACATAAAAGATTTTGGACAAGTATTTAGTTTAATTTAATTCAGTTAATAGTATTTTGATTTAAGTTGTTTAATATTGGATTTAGTTTTAGATTTGATGCAAGTAATTGTTGCAAGTAAATAAAGAGGAAAAATAAAAATAGTAGCTAGATTTGGATAACGACTCTAGGTCGGGTCGTTACAACTCTGGCATCTCTCTCAGATGCCGCACATAATCCCAGGTAATTCTCTTTTGCCCCTTAAACAACTCAACTCTTGAAATCACGTCTTTGAAAACTATTCTTTTTCTTTTCAAAATCATATTCTTAACTTTCAAAACCATTTTCTATCTTTTCTTTCAAATCATATGAAAGAGTTCAATACTTAATGCATACTTGAAATGGCCATTCTTACCAAGTCAAGCTCACAACCATTGAAGAGTACCACACACACACCAAGCCTTTGCTTAGTTAAACAACAAACCATATCTCAAAAACTGATACAATCCATTTTCTTTTTCTAAACACAGTCTTTTACTTTAAAATCTCATGCTTATTTCAAGCATCTTTCATTTCTTTTGAATACTCATGCTTTACTAAAATACTTTCCTTATAAAACTCTTCAGAAACAGTATGCCAAAATACATCAATTAGGTATAAAAATCTATTCATATTTGTCTTTACCAAAAGCCTCTTTTAATTGGCTCAGGAATCTGGCTTGGCATGCTGCACCAAAGCGACAAACCGAAATAGGCCTAGGTGCCTAGCTCGGTCGACCGAGCTTTGGAACAGTTGTTTGAATTCTCTTGAAACAGTTGACCGAACATTTTCGGTCGTCCGAAACCGAGTTCAAAGCTAAATACTGATAGAAAAATGGCACACCAATTTTATTCGGTATACCAAATTTTCCTTTTTTCTGAAATCTCTTTTCTTTTCAAAATACTTTCTTTTGACTTTAAAATTTCAAGCTTTACTCAAGCATTTTCTAAACTCTGTTGCACACTTGGAATGACTACTCCATGTCAATACTAAGTCCAAACCAGCATAAGCTCTAAAACCTTTTCTGAAATTCCTTTTCATAAATCTTTAATCTAGGTTCCCACTAGAACCAAAACTTTGGTAAAGTCTATTTAAAGAAAATCTCTTTAAATTATGACTTTTCAAACATTTTCATTCTTTTCTAAAACTCTTGCTTTATTCTAATGTATTTCTGAAAAGTAATTCCTGGGACTAGATTTCAGTCCAAACTTTGCCTCAAGAACTGACTAAAAACACAACTTTGGCTGGAACTAGTCCTAAAACACTAGTTTCAACTCAGCTAAAATTTGGCTTAAACTCAGAAGTCAACACAACTCGATTCTAGCCCAAAACTATCTTTTAATCAAATCTGAAACTTTTGAAATTTCTTTTCTAGTGTTACATTGATCAGGGGTAACCTAGCCACAAATGGAGGGAGAGACACCAATCTCAATCTTCTACGCTGCCAGGTGAAAGTCCTTGTGCTGGGCATTCCACCGTTTGTCTTGACCATCAGGCCACACTATTGGGCTCCTCAGGCCCCACTGAGCCAACAAACTCTTTCTGTTTTCTCTTCACACAGGAATGCATTTCCCAACGCCCTTTTATTCTCTTTTGGTGTTTGAGCTCTCTGGTGATTTACTCAGCCTATCACAAGCCCACGAGTGATCTTACCTGACCTATCGCAAGCGCACGAGTTATATCACTCGACCCTCTCAACACAAAGTCTCTGAGTACCTAGTCTCTTTCACCCAAGTACCAACTCTAGAAACTCTGAAAAACTCTTTTCTGAAAACATGTATTTCGTTCCTAAAATTATTTACTAAATCTTTTTGTTACAGAAATCAATTCTATTAAACTATTCTTTTTTTGAAAATAACACTTTTTAAAGCTCTTTTCTAAACCAGAATCATTCTGGAAAATCTTTACTTAAATACAAGGAATCTTATTTTAAATCTTATTCTTTCAAACCCTTTACAAATCTGTGCATTTCTTTTCCAAACTCATGTTGAATCCATTTTTGAAAATGCTCGAAAATCATTTCTGAAAATACCATTAAAATACTATGCAAAGGAATATCATAAAAATCCTTATAATTCCTATGACACTTAGGTCTGATTATCCATTTTAAATGTAAACTATGTAATTAATTGTAATATTGTATAAATGGTTTATTAATGAATAATTAATTGTTTCTTGTAATTGTGAGGTTTTGGTTGGCTTTCTGTGCACCTGTTTGTATTGTGGGACCAATGTGAAATCCGATTTGAGGATATACAGTCATCTCGGTTTGCGTGCTCATCTTTTTCCCTTTTCATTCTATCTTTTCTCTCTCTCCCCCATGAGTTCTCAGCTCCTTTGTCTTCTTTCTTCTTCTTCTCACCACCCGTGTGACTACAAAGGGGAGCCCGTGCCACCCCATCCCCTCCGACGCGACAGTGATGCGATGGGAGGCCGGCGCGACGCGGGAGGAGGAGGGGATAAAGAGGAAGGAGGAAATGGAAGGGAAGCCAAGCCAAGAGAGAGAAGAGGGAGAGGAAGCACGGTGCACGAACCAGAGGGAAGGGTGAGTTCGTCCACGTGGTTTACCAGTGGGGAAAAGCTTCATCGGGGCATGGGGAGGTTCGTTGAGGTGCGAGGGAGGTCGTCGAAGTGCCACCTGAGGTACGCAACCCGTTTTCCCCTCTTGTCCTGTGTTCTTAGTTGAATAAGTATGATTCATGGAAAATTGAGTAAAATGCATGTAAAATCTTAGAAAAATAGTAGAATGAATGAAAATGTGATGGATAGCATGAACATGTAGAGATCATGCGGTTAGGATGAAATTTGGTGGATTTACACGAATTTTAGGTATGCATGCTACAGTAATTAAAAATGAGCTCCATACCTTTATGATTTCCGTATGGATTACATGATGAATGGAATGAAGAATGGTTTGAGGGGTTTTGAAGTAGACTCAAGTCTACACCTCATGATTTATTCATGTTTTATGATGCATGTTTGAGGGATCCGTCGAAGGACCCCATTTCTGACGAACGTTTGGTTCGCAAGTAGGGGAAGTGTTCTGGTCATTGTGTCAGTTTAAGCCAAGCCCCTAGTTTTGATAGATCGAAACCTTTCAGTTGACTGAAACATAGAGTTTCTGTACACTGAAAAGGTTCGGTATACCGAATCAAGGATTTTCGGTATACCAAACCTGGTTTTCGGTCTATCGATTTTGCCCTGACCCAAACAGATAAATGTGAATAGAAAATGGAAATAAAAGGTTTTAACTAGACAGTGAGCATGTGTTAATGGTGTTTTCCCCATGTAAATGTCATAGAGGAATAAGGAATCCTGATAAGTGAATTTGGAAATGGTTTTGGGCTTGTAGCCCTAAAAATGAATAAAATATGATTAAGTGTGTGGTTTTTGGAGCATGAGACCCAATTTGTGGTTTTAAACACATGGTTTTGAATGGTTTTGAGTTGGGACCCCAGTGGAGGGTCATGTGTTGCATGGAAAAGATTCCTACAACAAAAAGATGAAATAGGAATGGTTTTAAAAGGAAAACTTAAGAGTTTTTGAAAATAAAACACTAATAATGTGTTGTAGAATCACGGGAATTGGTGTCGGCAATATGGTAGGAGAATGATACTCCAAAGAAACCAATTGTCAGACACGACCGTGGTTGTCAGTGTGGGACCACGATTAGATAGTGTCGACGAATTGTAAAGATATCAATTGTCAGATACGATCGTGGCTACTAATGTTTGTGACGGTGTAGGTTGGGCCTAAGATTTGAGACCTAGGTGTCCAGGTCATCGACGGTGTAGGCTGAGCTTGGATTATTAAACCTAGTTATTCAGGTCACCGATGGGACGCCAGATAAAGACGTATCCCCGTGCATATATGAAAAAAAATTGAAGTCAGTGAGCCATGGCGGTGTTCTCCCGCACGGGAAACTTCACCGCGATAGTGTAGGGAAGTAGGGGAAATGGTGTCCTCACCTACTGCTTGTGTGTTTGATTACCCCTGATGAAGGTAATATCAATAAGAAAAGTGGAAACGAATGAGAAAAGTGTTGATTTTGTGAAAATGAAAAAATGTGGTTTGGCTAGGATTAGACTTGTGATTGCTCCTAAAATACTAGAATTAAATAAGAATTGTGGTTTTAACCAACTACCAGCCAATGTTTGTGGTTTTAGTTTTGTGCCCTGTGAGATATTGTGTTTTAAGCTAGACCTGGTCGAGAATATGGATTTCTCAAAATAAGAGAAAGGTTTTAAAAGTGCATAAAAGAAAGAAGAGTTTTGAAATGACATGGTTTTGGAAAGAAATCCTAAACATTGTAAAAGTGAATTGAGTTTTGAAAGGGCATGTTTTGGAAACAAAATTCCAAGTGTTTTAAAGGAAAAGAGGAAATAGTGTTTGAAATGGATTTTCAAAAGAAAACCTAGTTTTACAGAGTATAAGCTATGTTTCATGGTTTTTGCCGAGTTTTGTTGTATGTGTGCTTGGGGCACGTACTGGGTGACTTGGATGTCACTCACGCATGCTTTGTTTGATTTCAGGTGCAAGTTGGAGTGCAGTCTAGTTCCGGTGCATGAGTAGGAGCTACTAGCTGCACATTGTTTCCTGGAGGTGAGCCTTAGTTACAGTTATTTAATTATTACTGTAATTAGTGTAAACTACTTATGATATTGTGGTTTTAGTAATGTGCCCAGGTTCGGGGCGTTACAATTTCTCATCAAAATTCTTTAGAAACCATTATTTAAAGTCATCCATGTTCTTTAGGGATATTTAGAAAACCACTTTTCAAAGATATTCTTATCTTCTCGTAATAAACTCTGAAAATCATTTAAAACTTTCAATCTTAGTTGAAACATTAATTAAACACTTTCAGGATATAAGCTCAACTTGAGGAACCACACAAAAGCTTACAGTGGTCTTAAGTCCTTAATGACTTGCAAGATCAAACATCAATTCATCTTGCTAATCCTTTTTTTGAGCCATTCCTTAAACCATCCTAATGGTTTCCTACATGTTCTTGTGTCCTTTTTAATTATCTCTCTAAGATTAATACATATATACACCCATATATATATGTGTATTAATCAACTCTTAAAATATTCAACATTGGTTCAGGGTCTGATTCAGCATACTGAAAAATTTCGGTATGCCATTTCAAGCGATTTCTGAAAGTGCACCTACTAGTTGTGTCGCAGGTAGTCTGTTTCAGACAGCGAGTTCCATCGCTACAATGGCGGAATCCATGCAATCAAAACGTTCAAGCAAACAAATGAGAAGCATGCCTAGATGTAGGAGAGCATTTCCATGGGTTTGGATCAAACCCATGATGCTCGACCTCTTCTCTCAATGTCTTTGATGTGCTATTAGTGACTCTCTACTTTCATAGCCATAAAACCGACTGCAAATGCCAGAAATCACCTTTGAGGCATCAAGGGATGATGGAGGAGGCAAGAGAGGAAGGTTCAAGTGCCATGCTACGTAGTGCAAGGGTGCATGTTGCTTGTGGTTGATGAACCATCTTGTTGTGGCATCAAACCCATGCACTGTCACAAGGATAGGCAAACAGAACAAAGGTGGTTCCTAGGCCGTGGGATCACTAGAGCATCTAGAAAGGTTCGTGGGACAAGTGTATATATTCATGTAACGACCTAGTTTTAGAAGTAATGCTTTGGCCAGATATTTTAATAGAGTTTTGGGTCGTTAGACGCAAAGTCTCTTGCGTTTAGTGGAAAATGCAGCTTTCGTAGTCTCTTACGCTTAGATTAGTGGGTTTCTAGCCTTTCTAGTGAGGTATGGTTCGGGTACTGTGTTGGTCCTCGTGGGAGTTTTGAGGGGTCACTTTGTGCTCTAGTGACAGATCTCAGTTTACACAAGTCACGTAGACATGGAAGGTCACGTGATCTACTTTCATACTTGCGGCTTCCTTTTTTTCTCTTTCCTTTCCTTCTTTCTTTTCTTTGTTTTCTCTCCCCTGGGCCCCACGCCTACTCCTTCCTCTTCTTCCTTTTCTTCTTCTTCTTCTTCTTCATTGGAGGGATGAGAGACAAAGAGAGGGGTGAGAAGAGAGAGAGAGAGAGAGAGAAAGATGGCTGGGAGGAGGAGGAGTGTAACCACCGCCGTCACGTGGAGGAGGAAAGGAGTAGCTCGTGGTCGGAGGAGGAGCGTTGTCGTTCGTCCCACGTCGACACGTCTTCGGTGTAGGTACGCACTATATAGATTTTCTTTTGGTTCCAAATTTCTACCATAGGTGCATGATAGTGTGCTAGTAATTTGTAGTAAATTTTATAGAATTTATTGTACATTTGTGGGCCATTTATGGCCGCATTTATGGTTTATGGTGAATAGTACCCTTTATGTGTTTTCTATTGATTTCTCAAGATCGGCTTGATGGATCTCATTGTTGCTTGTCTGGTTTGGAAGATCTCGTCGAAATCTTCATTTTGATAAATTGTTTGCATAGTTTGGATTGGTGGTTTGAAGGATTAGGCTTTAGGTCCATTTCGGATAGCCCTGTAGTCGTCTAATTCGGCATGTCGAATTATTTCAGTGTGCCGTTTTTGTTGCAGATTGTCCCCTTGACCTTGGTTTAGTCGACAGAATTCGTTCGGTCTATCATTCTAGAAGTCTTGGGTGTTGACAGAATTCCTAGTTCAGTTGACCGAACGTTTTCGGTGTGCCAAATCATGGGTTTTCGATCGACCGAATGGTTTTTCGGTTTGCCAATCTAGTGCCCTAAGCCTAGGTTCTATTAACTGTTCCAATTTGGTTTGCCGATCTAGGCCCTAATCCTGTATTTAGATATTTTATGTTTTGATTTATATATATATATATATATATATATATATATATATTAATGTTAGGGTGATAAATATAATGGCATAAATGGTAAGGATAACCATTAGAATGATTATAGGGTTGCCTAAAATGAATTAGCAACATTCTATCTAGGGCGTGGGTAAAATAAAAGATGAAATGATTTAGAAATAATAAGTTCTTTCCTAGATGGTTTAAACTAGACTTTAGGGATAATGATAGCATCCCTAAGTGTAGGACTTGTGTGGTTTTGTGTGTAGTGCACTGAATGGAGTATTTAGTGGTACTGTTCTGGGTGTTTGAGCTGATCTCACTGTGCCCTCGAGGGACACAAGCCTGTAGGTGTATTACACTTAGTGCCAAAGCGTATAGTTCTGGTTGTGTTTGCTTTGCTATTGTGTCTTCTAGGTGGGTTTGACTTTGAAAGGACATTTTTGTTGGTGTTTTCTTGGGTTGTGGTCGTGGGTTGAGCGTGGAGCTTGTGAACCCAAACGCTCCCAAGGTGTTTTGCCTGAGCTTGACAGGAGAGTTGTCGAGGCTGTGTTTTGTATTGTGGTTTCTCGGCCTTTGGTTTTCGTGCCTCTACTGGGCACAGTGTTTCTTGAGTTTTAAAGCATATTTAATGGTTTTGAAAAGGTTTTCCAAAGAAAGAGTTTTGGAATGAGAAAAGTACATATTAGAAAATGATTTGGGAAAGAGTTTTCTAGTGTTTTTTATTTGCGTTGGGGGCTAAGATACTTGAGGTTGAGGTTCGTCGGGTTTTAGAGGTATGACACTCCTCAACTGTCGTTTTGAGACTAGGGTTGTGGTCTACGTGTTGAAGTGTTTCATGGCATGACAGGGAGGTATGATACTCCTGCTATCGTTATGAGCATTGAGACTCAAGTGTTGTCAGGTGTGGAGGTATGAGACTCCTTCCTGAGTATCATGTGGAGGGCACATTGAGGAGGTGTACCCTATGGTGGCCAATGCAAGTGGGATGCACACCTCGTAGCTAGTAGTGTCCTAAGAGACAGGACTACCTTCTCAGGAGGGGTTGGCTTTGTTGAGGGTTCTCTAGGTGGGAGAATCACAGGACAGTGATAGCTCCTACATAAGGTGGCTTCACCATGGCAGTGCAGACGTTATGGTCGCTCCTCGGTGGACTACTTGTGGCCAATATTATCTGCTTCGCGTCGGACAGTTCGACACATTATTTGTGCTTGTATTTTGTGCAGAGTTCTGGTTCAGGAAATCAGGCTCTAAGCCTAGAGAAGGTCGTAGCTTCGGCGCCTATTGAGGCATTGTGTTTTGGGAGCAGTGGCTCCGTGGCTTGGGAGCAAAGACTTTGTAGCTTGGTGTTGTGCTTAGATCCAGAGGGGACCATGTTGTGCAGAGCAGAGGCTCTGTAGTTGTGCTTTGGTGTGGCTTTTGGACTTGACTTAGCAAGAGTAGCCATATCGAGTGTGCATAAAAGATTTTGAAAGAGCATGCACATGGTTTTGAAAAGGAAAGGAAAAGAATGGTTTCAAAAGCATAGTTTTGTGATTTTGTAGCCTGCGGAGCAGTGGTAGACTACTTGGTTTGGTGTTGCGGCATCCGAGAGGGATGCTAGTGCTTGTGTGTTGGGAGTCGGTAGATTGCCCTTTTTATTTGGCAGCATCTGGGTGTGATGCCTGTGTTTGGTTGCTGTCGGCATATGTTGCCGAGTTGTAGGTGGGGTGCGTGTTGGGTGGCCATTGAGTGGTTACTCACGTGTACTTTGTTTTATATGTTTTGGCAGGTGCAGGATAGTAGCTGTTAATTGCTAGTTGTAGACACCCCGATTTTGAGGTAACCCGGAAATGAGTATCCTTATGTTGCTTTGGATGCGATCAGCCATTAAACCTAGCCCCAAGCCTATTAGCAAGCCAGAGTTCAGCAATTTGTGAGCAGAGCTGGCGCACCAAGGTGGCGCACCAAGGTGGCGCACCAAGCAGGCGCCCAGCCGTTTCCAGACCGCGGCTGCTGACCTTCC
>JAMKQA010037119.1:0-18512 GCA_024699735.1 Posidonia australis | reverse complement strand
GAATCTTAATTTAGGCTTTTTATTTATGTTTTATGATCTTAATTAAATTTGTGATTAAGGTTTAATTAGTTGGTTTTAAATTAGGTTTTAATCATTTTAGGTTTTTTTGGTTTATTTTGGCTTTGGAATTTTCATAGATTTTAGTATTTTGATTTTAAGTTTTTAACTAGGGTTTTGTGATTTAAATATGATTTTCAATTTTGGGATTTAGGGTTTAATTAATTGATTTGAAATTAGGGTTTTGAATTTTAATTAGGGTTTATTTTGGGAATTTTGGATTTTAAATTAGGGTTTATGGATTTATTTAGGGTTTTTGTGTTTATTTAGGGTTTTTGGATTAATTTGGGTTTTGAATTTTAATTAATTAGGATTTTTAATGGATTTCGACTTTAATTAGGGTTTTCACTTATTTACTTGGATTTTTAAATGATTTAATTGGATTTAGGTTTGAATTAGGGTTTTTGTCTTGTTTATTGGATTTTAAATTGATTTAATTTCTTTTTGCTTAATTAGGGTTTTTGTTTAATTAATTAGGGTTTTTATTTGATTAATTAGGGTTTTTATCGTTTTTTAAATGGACTTTAAATGGTTTTATTTGATTTGTTTGGTTTCAAATTTGATTAATTAGGGTTTTTATTGGATTTTAAGTGGATTTAAGTGGATTTTACTTGATTAGGGTGTTTTTCGATCAATTAGGGTTTTCCTATAGGATTTTAAGTGGATTTTGAATGGATTTTACTTGATTAGGGTTTTATTTGATTAATTATAGTTTTATTGGATTTTAAGTGGATTTAAGTGGTTTTATTTGATTTGTTTGATTTCAAATTTAATTGGGTCAAAGTGGGCTAGTGTGGGCTTGAGTAGGTTGGGGTTTTGGTGATCGCAACTAGAGCATCATCCGGAGGAACCTGCTGTCAGGTGACTTCAAAATTGGGGTGTCTACAGGATTTAATTCCCAAGTGATTTCAAACAAAAGAGAAAGGAATGATATTTTAAAAAGAAAAGATGATTTTCAAAAGAAAACCAAGTTTTGGAAAATCATAGAATTTTGTAGTTTTACCGAGATTTTGTGGCTTGTGTGTTCGAGGCACGTACTAGGTGACTTAGATGTCACTCACGCATGCTTATTTAGTTTTCAGGTGCAGACCACGTGCAGCCGAGTTCCGATGCAGGAGTTGATGCTTCTAGCCGCACATTAAGATCTTGATGATGAGCCTTAGTTACAGTCATTTAATGTT
The DNA here is from genome assembly GCA_024699735.1 of Posidonia australis. Classification (NCBI taxonomy): domain Eukaryota; kingdom Viridiplantae; phylum Streptophyta; class Magnoliopsida; order Alismatales; family Posidoniaceae; genus Posidonia; species Posidonia australis. Next base: position 17,274 of record JAMKQA010037119.1, on the reverse strand, counting down.
TCTGTAATTAGTGTAATTATACTTTTGATACTGTGTTTTGGTAGCGTGCCTGGGATCAGGGCATTACAAAGTGGTATCAGAGCTAAGGTTACACTTAGTGCACCGGCTTGGTGATGTCTGGTCTAATGGCTCCTTAAGACTGCACAATAGAGAGTCGTGCACCTGAATTTTTGGATTATTGTGTTTTGTTGTGCTGGCAAGAAGATGTCTCGTCGAGGCCGTAGTCGTGGCAAGACCCTTGTACCCGACTCTGAACAGGAGAGGGTAGTGCATGGAGGGGGATGAGATGAGAATTTGGCGAGATGATGCAGGGTTTCGCCCAGTCTTTTGGCAGCAGCCGTAAGGATGAGGCGCAGGGAAACCCATGGATCAAGCAGTTCCACCAGCTTGGCTCGCCGACTTTTGATGGGCGTGGCACGCCAGAGGAATGTGAGGCTTGGTTCCTAGAGGTGGAGAAGATCCTAGAGGGGATCGAGTGTCCAACAGAGAAGTGGGTCTGGATCGTTGCATTCCAGCTCAAGGGTGTTGTAGATCAGTGGTGGAGGACAGTGCGTCGCACCAAATTTCCGAATGTGGACCTACTGATGATCTCTTGGGGAGAGTTCTGAGAGGTATTCAATGAGTGGTTTTTCCCTAAGCATGAGAAGGATAAGCTGGACTGAGAATTCAGGATCCTGAAGCAGGATAGCCTGTCTGTGGCTGAGTATGAGTCGTCTTTCCTTCGGCTGGAGCAGTTCTCTCAGGCTGTAATTTCTGAGAAGAACAGAGCCAAGAGGTTTGTGAAGGGACTAAACCCTGTGCTGATATCCAGAGTTATTGGCTTCAGATGCCAGACATTAGCGGATGTTGTTGAGCTTGCAAGCCACTATGAGGATGATCGTAGGCTGTTTCAGGAGGAGTATCCTAAGAAGGAGAAAGGGAGAAAGTCTGTCTCTTGACCTTCTATTTCTCGACCCTCCGTTTCTCGACCGTCAATGATGGGAGCACCAAGTTATGGAAGTTATGGCAACTCTAGGAAGAAGCGAAAGCAATGGCCTACGTCTAGTAGAGAAGAGAGTATGGGTTTCAGCCATGTTGGGTCTAGTAGTGGCTCGGAGTTGGGACCATGCCATGTCTGTGGCAAGAAAGGGCATGTAGCAGCGCAATGTTGGCATAGGTAGAGGAATTTAGACAGAGTAGTCTGCTACAACTATGGGAAGTCTGGGAATTACCAGAAGGATTGTCCCAGTCAGCCAAAGCTGGCAGGAGATGTGCCACGTCAGCCTACCAAGGGGAGAGTGTTCTCCATTACTACCCCAGATGCTGGTCCATCTGGAGATGTGGTAGAAGGTGAGAACTAGCACGGCTGTATTTGATAAGTCTTGTCCTGTAATAATAGATCCTATGTGTAATTGACACTATTTCTTATTATGATTATGGTTATGGTGTGTTGATTATAGGATCTTTCCTTATGGCTGATCGAATGGTCTGAGTCTTTTTCGACTCTATGAGTTCATTTTCTTTGTCTCTAAGTCATTTGCTTTTGAGATCGAGACTAGGCCAGCCAGGTTGGCATTCCACCTAGATGTGGTCACCCCATTGGGAGAACACAGTCTGGCATGGAGATACTTGAGACCGATTGATATTCAGTTGGGGGATAGGAATTTCCAGGCCAGCTTGATCCTTATGGACATGCAGGATTATGATGTTATCTTGGGAATGAATTGGCTGGCACAGCATTTAGCCATGATAGATTGTGCCAAGAGGAGAGTTTTGGCAGAGTGTCCAAGCCAAGGCTGGTGTACAGGGCACCAGACCGAGTGAGCCCAGGAAAGTGATTTCTTCTCTCAAGGCCTATCATCATCTGGTGAGAGGTAGTGTGGGCTATTTGTCTTGTGTGATAGTGTCTACTCCGCCTGTGGTCAGGATTCAGGACTTACTGGTGGTGAGGGAATATCCCGATGTCATTCCAAAGGGATTGCCTAGAATGACACCGCACAAGGAAGTGGAGTTTGTGATTGATCTGGTACTGGGATCAGGACCTATTTCCAAAGCTCCATATAGGATGGCACCTGCTGAGTTAATGGAGCTTCGGAATCAACTGCAAGAATTGATTGGTAAGGGATTCATCAGTCCTAGTGTTTCACTTTGGGGAGCACCAGTTCTGTTTGTGAAGAAGAAGGATGGTTCACTTCGGCTTTGTATAGATTACCGAATGTTGAACTAGATCACTGTTAAGAACAAGTATCCACTGCCTAGTATCGACGATTTGTTCGACTAGTTGTAGGGAGCATCAGTGTTTTCCAAGATAGATTTGAGATCTGGATACCATTAGTTGAGGATTAGTGAGCCAGATGTGCAGAAGACAGCCTTTCGCACCCGTTATGGACACTATGAGTTTTTGGTTATGCCATTCGAGATGACGAGTGCTCCAGCTGCCTTTATGGACCTGATGAATAAGGTGTTCAGGCCCTATTTGGACTAGTTTGTGGGCATCTTTGTAGATGATGTTCTGGTGTATTCTCTAGATGTTCAGACCCACCAGAGGCACTTAAGGATCGTACTGGAGACCCTAACGTAGCATCAACTTTATACCAAGTTCTCCAAGTGCGAGTTTTGGCTGGAAGAGGTGTCTTTCCTTGGTCATATTATTTCAGGAGAAGGCATCAAGGTAGATCCAGTCAAAGTGGAAGCTGTGAGCAGTTGGGCGAGACCAAAGATAGTGACAGAAATTAGAATTTTTCTCGACCTGGTAGGATATTATAGGAGATTCATCTAGGATTTCTCTAAGATTGATGCACCACTGACCAGATTAACCAGGAAAGAAGTGCACTTTACCTGGGATTGGCAGTGCGAGGAGAGCTTCAATGAGTTGAAAGCTCGTCTAGTGTCAGCCCCACTTTTGACTTTGCCCTCTAGGAGTGGCGGTTTTACAGTCTACAGTGATGCCTATGAGATTGGTTTGGGGTGTGTGTTGATGCAGCATTGTAGGGTGGTGACGTATGCCTCATGCCAATTGAAAGATCATGAGAAGAATTATCCCACCCATGATTTAGAGATGGCAGCTGTTGTGTTCGCCTTGAAGATTTGGAGGCATTATTTATATTGCGAACAGTTTGAGGTGTACACAGATCACAAGAGTCTGAAGTACATCTTGAAGGATTTGAACCTGAGACAGAGGCTCTAGATGGAGTATATTAAGGATTATGATTTCAGTTTGTCCTACCACCTAGGGAAGGCAAATGTAGTTGCAGATGCTCTAAGCAGACACACTCATGTCATGGCTAGTCTGATGATCCAGGAATGGAAATTATTAGAGGGACTAGTGGAATGTAGGCCCCAGAGATAGTCTCAGGGACCTGCCAGGGTAGCGTTGTCTAATTTGTCTATTCACCGGAGGATGATTGAGGCGATGTCATAGCTCAGCAATATGATTCTTTTGTGTCAGATACCTGGAGGAAGCTGGAAGCTTGTAATGTCCCTCATTTTTCAGTTGGGGTAGACGGTGGGTTGAGGTACGACTTGAGATTGTATGTGCCTTAGACAGAGGAAATCAAGAATAGTTTGTTGGATGAAACCCACCGCTCTAGATACTCTATTCATCCAGGAAGCACCAAAATGTATAAATACCTGAAGAGGAACTTCTGGTGGCTTGGGATGAAAAGGGAAATTACTGAGTATGTGGTAAAGTGTGCAACCGGCCAGATGGTGAAGATAGAGCACTAGAAGCCTAGAGGGACTTTGCAGCCTCTGGACGTTCCAGTGTGGAAATGGGAAAATGTGTCGATGGACTTTGTGTCGGGTTTGCCACGAACTCGAAAAAAGAATGATACTGTGTGGGTGATAGTGGATCGCCTTTCAAAATCAACACATTTCCTGCCAATGAGAGTGAATCTTCCTTTGGCAAAACTGGCAAAGTTGTATGTGGCTGAGATTGTGAGATTGCATGGTTTTCCAGTGTCTATTGTGTCTGACAGAGATATGAGGTTTACATCGAGATTCTGGGGAGCTCTACAGGAGACTTTTGGCACAGTGCTGAATTTTAGTACGGCCTTTCACCCCCAGATGGATGGCTAGACGAGAGGACCATCCAGACACTAGAGGACATGCTGAGGGCCTACGTCTTGGATTTTGGTGGTAGCTGGGAGGATCATTTACCTCTGATTGAGTTTACATATAACAACAGTTACCACGCTAGTATTGGTATGGCACCATACGAGGCATTGTATGGTAGACCCTGCAGGACATGCACTTGTTGGAGTGAGGTGGGTAAGAGACAGTTGGTTGGGCCCGAGATCGTATAGCAGTACGAGGGCAAGGTGGATCTGATCAGGAAGAGGTTGTTGTCTGCCTAGAGTCGGTAGAAGAGCTATGCTGATAGGAGGCGGAGACCTCTAGAATTCGAGGTAGGAGACTTCGTTTTCCTGAAGGTGTCACCAACCAAGGGTGTGATGCGGTTCGGTAAGAGAGGCAAGTTGAGCCCAAGATATATCGAACTGTAACAGATTATCAAGAGGATTGGTGAGGTGGCATACAAACTAGATCTGCCTCCAGAGTTGGTGGGTGTACACAACACCTTCCATGTGTCTATGTTGAGAAAGTGTTTGGTCGATGTGTCCCAGGTGATACTAGTGCAACCAGAGGAGCTACGGGAGGACTTGTCTATGGTTGAAAATGCAGTTCAGATACTAGACAGAAAAGAGCAAATCCTCAGGAACAAAGTGATTCCATTGGTGTTAGTTCAGTGGCAACACCATGGTACGGAGGAAGCTACCTGGGAGCGTGAGATGGACACCTAAAGATAGTACCCCTACTTGTTTTGTTAGAGCTGAATTTCAAGGACGAAATTCTTTTAAGGGGATAGGATGTAACATCTGGGCCTGATTATCCATTTTTATTTATAAACCATGTAATTAATTGTAATATTGTATAAATGGTTTGTTAATGGATAATCTGTTGTCTCTTGGATGTGTGAGCTTGTGGTTGGCATTCTGTGCACCTGCTTGTGATTTGGGATCAATGTGGGGTCCGATTTGAGGATGCACAGCTGCCTCGGTTTGTGTGCTTGGCTTTTCTTCTTTTCTTCCTTTCTTTTTCTCTCTCTCTTTTCTCTCCCCATGGGCATACGTTTTATTCTACTTCTTCTTTCTCCTCACCTTCACCCACACCTGTGCCACAAACGACACCACCCGTGCTCCCCCGTCCACTCCGATGGGATGGATGGTTGACGGCTTGCAGGAGGAGGAGGAGATATAGAGAGGAGAGGAGTCCAAGTGGAGAAGAAGGCAGTGAAGTGGGAGACGAGCTGGGAAGAAGACAAAGAGGAAGAGGGGGCACTTCCACCGGAGGTCGAGGTTTACTGGAGTTTCGTCGAGGCTTCGCCAGGGCGGGGGAGAGCTTGCCGGAGGAAGGGAGGCTCGCCGAAAGAGGTACGCCGTCCCTTCCCTTCCCTCAATGTCGTGTTCCTTTGAAATGGAAAAATGCATGAAATCCATGAAAAATGTATGAAAAATAGTAGGAATGATGGAAATGTGATAAATGATCTGAATGTGTAGAGATCACGCCAGATTGTGTGAATTTCGTAAGTTTTTGGTAAATAATGCCTTAAATGTTTTAAGGTTTAACTCTGAGCATGTTCTCTTTGTGAATTTATATCTCCTTGTATGGTTAGTGGAATCATGAATGGATTGAGGGGTTTTAAAGTAGACTCAAGGGTCTACACCCAATGATTTTATGGGAAATTTTGATGTGTGTTTGTGGGGTTCGATTTAGACTCCCACCTTGGGCGACTTCTGCCGTTTAGAACAAGGGTGGTGTCCTGGTTTCAGGCGATTTGGCATGCCGAATTGGATTTGGCTTACCGAATCTCTGTCAAATTAAGCGAGATATCTAGTTTCGGTAAGCCGAAATCATCTGGACGACCGAATTAGGGGTTTTTGGTATACCAGAAATATTCGGTGTACCGAACAAGGGATCTTCGGTCTACCGAACTTGAGATTCGGTCTGCTGATTTTGCCCTGGCCCTGAATTATAAAATGTGATTATAAAATGGAAAGAAAAGGTTTTAAATGGACATTTAGCATGTGTAAATGTTGTTTTCTCTATGTAATGACATGGTGGAATGTGGAACCCAAATAAATAGATTTGGGCATGGTTTTGGGTTTTAGACCCTATAAATGAATAAAAAGGATGATTTTGTGTGATTTTGGGGTTTAGACCTTATTAATGAGCAAAATGGCTAATTATGTGTGGTTTTTGGGCATGAGAACCAATTTATGATTTTAAGCATGGTTTTCATGATTTGAGTTGGGACCCAAGTGGAGGGTCAGGTGTTGCATGGGAGTAGAATCCTGCAACGAAAAGAATGAAATGGAAAATGGTTTTGAAAGGAAAAATTGAAAGAGTTTTGAAATGGAACACTAATAATGTGTTATGGGACCACAAGGATTGGCGTCGACAACGTGGTAGGTGTATGAGGCTCTAATGAAATTAGTTGCCAGACACGACTGTGGTTTCCAAGCTTGAGACGGTGTAGGCTGAGCCTGGGTCGTTGAACCTAGTTGTTCGGGTCACCAACGGTGCAGGTTGAGCCTGGGTCATTGGACCTAGTTGTTCGGGTCACCGATGGGGCATCGGACAGAGACGTATCCCCGTGCATACATGAAAAAGAAATTAAGGCCGGTTGGCCGGGGCGATGACATCTCGCAAGGGGAATTTCATCGCGCAGTGTAAAGAGGTAGGGGAGTGATGTCCTCACGTACTGCTTGTATGCGTGGTTACCCCTGATCAAGGTAACAACTATAAAGAAAAGTAGAAATGAATAATGAAAAAGAAATGTGATTTAGTCAAGATTGGACTTACGAAATTGTCCTAAAATCCTAAAATGGAATACTGATGATGTTTTAACCAGTTGCCAGCCAGTATTTGTGATTTTGTTTTGAGCCCGAGAGGCATTGTGTTTTAGGCTGGATCTGGTCAGAATTGTGAATTTTGAAAGTGTGATTTTGGGAAGAAATCCCACGTATTGAAAAAGGGAATGTTTTCGAAAATGCAAAGGTGTGTTTTGATAGAGAATGTGGTTTTGGAATAAACTTCCAAATGTTTTGAAAAGGAAAAAAAGGATGGGTTTTGAAAAGAGTTTGGATTTGGGATTTAATTCCCAAGTGATTTCAAACAAAAGAGAAAGGAATGATATTTTAAAAGAAAAGAGGATTTTCAAAAGAAAACCAAGTTTTGGAAAATCAAAGAATTTTGTAGTTTTGCTGAGATTTGGTGGCTTGTGTGTTCGGGCGCGTACTGGGTGACTTAGTTGTCACTCACGCGTGCTTATTTGGTTTTCAAGTGCTGACCACATGCAGTTGAGTTCCGGTGTAGGAGTTGGAGCTTCTAGCTGCACATTGAGGTCCTGAAGGTGAGCCTTAGTTACAGTCATTTAATATTTTTGTAATTAGTGTAATTATGCTTTTGATACTGTGTTTTGGTAGCATGCTCAGGATCGGGGCATTACACATAATCACTGCAAAGCACTCTTTTGAGAGGAAGAAGACGTTTGTGTGAGGATTCTAGCCCTTAAGCACATAACCTATTCATTGGCTTCCCATGGGTGATCACCAATTCTTCTTTCCTAACTCCATGAAAAGGAGATAGGTGCATGTAGATTTGGCATGGTTTTGGCCCCTCATAGTCTTTGTTTGTCTCCTTCGTCTCCTGTAATCTCATGGAGATTCATTGGAAATCCCTGAAATGGACCCTTGAGGTCCATGGCTCTAGAAGCCAAGGTGAACCCATGGGAATCCATGAAAATCATGGGATGACAGACATGTGCTTTAAGATATTTTATCACTAAGCATGCATTACCCAACACCTAGGAAGCATCTTTAGCTAGCCCGTAGAAGAATCATGTGATTGCATTTACCATGTCTTGCAGTCTATCTACAATTTCTAGGTCTCACCTCAGAGGCGCACCAAACTGGCACATCTCTACGGCACGTCTGAGTGGCTCACTAAATTGAAGCACCAAACAGTAGCTTTTGGCATATCATTTTGCATGATTCTTGATTTGTTTCGACTCTAGTTTTTCTTGTGTGATTTCTTGGATATACTAGGATCATACCTACATGATTTCATACTCATACATGCATGATAGCATAGGTTTCACATGTAGCAAAGCATGGACATTACCCACTCGATGTTAGTGGGTCAATGGCCATGTCGCTGTAATATCTTCACACCGATGCTTGGTCCATAACTTGAGTAGCATTACAGAGCATTAGGACACAACCTACAGTCCCTCTACCAATATTTAGCATAAGGTGCAACATGCACATAGCATAACATTGCATATCACCTTTAGCCATATAGGAACAGGTTGCAAAGCTAACATAGCCAAATAAGTGAGCGAAAAGCCATGAAAGACCGACTTGTTGGGTGCACAAGGCTGTTTAATACCTTCCCCGTGTGTAACAGGGATCCTTACCCAACTTTCTAGTTCATAATGACCTTTTCCATTGGCACGAATCATGCACATTTGCATTATTTTCGTTGTTTTAAAATGGGTTTCCATATCTCCCGTTTTTAAGTAGATTAGGTGGCGGCTTCTGCATTTTGTTGTTTTTTGTTGCTTTTTGCTGTGATTTTGCTAGCCCTTGTGCATTCGGCCTTTCGTGTCACCCACAAGGTTGTCGGCGGCATAGTTACACTTGGCACTCGGGATCTCCTATGCCTTCAGCAAGAGTAGTGCTATTGAGCTGTAAGGTAACCCGTGGCTGAGCCAGTTCATGAAGCTTCATTAGCCATCGTTCAAGGGCAAGGTTGGTGCTGAGAAGAGTGAGACCTGGCTGGAGAAGGTGGTGAATATGTTGGAGAGCATGGCATGCCTAGAGGAGCATTGGGTGCGGTTGGTGACTTATCTGCTAGATGGTGAGGTAAATAAGTGGTAGAAGTTTGTGAGGCAACTGAAGTTCTCGAACTCAGTAACTATCAGCATCTAGTGGAAGGATTTTAAGGCAGCCTTCTATGACAAGTATTTCCCCACTCATGTGAAGGAGCAGCTTTGTTGAGATTTCTAGAGTCTGGAGCAGGGCACGATGTCGGTGCTCGAGTATGAGATTGAGTTTGCCTAGCTGAAATGCTTTGCTCTCTCCTATGAGTCTGAGGAGGAACGGGCGTAGAGGTTCTTGGATGGCTTGAACCCAGGGCTATGGGTGAAGCTGATGAGCTGTTGGTACCAAACTATGGAGGACATGGTCAGGATGACTTATCGCTTTGAGACAGAGATCAAAAGTATCTGGAAAGTCGTCCTAAGGGGAAGGGTAAGTCTTCTTTTACTTCCTGGTTCTCTTCCCCTGTCCTCCAAGTGCCAGTAGTTTAGGTAGCCCTATGAAGAAGCAGAATGAGAGGTCCCGTGTTTCCTCTGCAGGCTAGCAGAGTTTTGTTGGGAGTAGCGGAGCTAACTTTAGTCAGACAGGGTCCAATGCTGCCGATGGAAACCAGTGCTTCAACTGTGGTCAAGTGGGCCATATTGCTGCATTTTGTCCTCATCCTCGATGGTCCTCAGCCTCGGTGGTGTGCTACAATTGTTGGAAGGCAGGACATGTTTAGAAATCCTACCTAGAACTACCGAAGAAGGTAGGAAGCATGCCGTAACAGTCGACTAGGGGACGGGTGTTTACCAATGCAGCTCCAGGCACTAGGACTTCAAGAGATGTAGTTGAGGATAAGGATGACTAGTTCATATTGTGACCCTCTGTGATTGTTGTAATATCTTTTTAACTTGGACATCTGCCTAATTGTATGGATGTGGTGTTATTATTTTGCTTGGCCATCAGGTTCTTTTATTGTAATTGGCCGGATGGCCAAAGTGTTGTTTGACTCAGGGAGCTCTTTCTCCTTTATCTCTGAGTCTTTCACGGTGGAATTGGGAGAAAGACCTGCTAGGTTGGCCTTTCATCTCAGCATGGTAATGCCTCTGAGGGAGCACTGTTTGGTGTGGAGGTATCTGTGGTCTGTTGACTCGATGGTGAACAATAGAGAGTTCGATGCCAACCAGATCGTGATGAACATGTAGGAGTACGATGTGATACTCAGCATGGATTGGTTAACGCAGCAGATCGCTTTGATCGACTGTGTAATAACCCCCAAGTCGCTACCACTAAACCTAGTAACAAATTTTCTCTTTTTTTTTAATCATTTTTATCTTTATTATTAACCAACAATTACACTAATGATGTAACTAAGGCTAAGTTCTCTCAATAGGAAATAAAACTAATAAACTACAGAAATAAACTAAACTATCACTCACCTTGATCTCTGATGTGTGGTGGCGTGACTCCTCCTATATGCACTGGCAACCAACAACTACTATCCTGCACCTACCAAAAACACACAAAACAAAGCACACATGAGTGACCACTCAAAGGTCACCCAACACGCACCCCACCTACAACTCCGCAACCTATGCGGAGGGCAACCAAGCACAGGCATCATACTTAGATGCTGACAAACCAAAAGGGCAATCTATCGATGCCCAGCACATAAGCACTAGAATTCCTCTCGGACACCGCAAACCAGGTAGTCTACCACTACCCAGCAGGCCACAAAATCACAAAACCAAGCTTTTAATACCAGTCTTTTCTTTTCCTTTCAAAACCACATGCATGCACTTTTAAAACCTTTTATGCATGCTCGAGAAAGAAACTCTCGCCATCTCAAGCCCAAAACAACACCAAAAGCACAACTACAGAGACTCTGCCTTGCACAACATAGTCCCCTTTAGACCCAAGCATACACCAAGCCACAGAGCCTTTACTCCCACAACAACGTAGCCATTGCTCCCAAACTCTGCGCCTCAAAAGATGCCTAAACCACGGCCTCATCTAGGCCTAGAGCCTGATTTTTAAAACCAGGACTCCGATAAACACAAGCACAAATAGTGTGTCGAACTGCCCAGCACCAAGCAGACAAGACTGACCAAAAGTAGTCCACTAAGGAGCGACCACAGTGCCTGCACTACCACGGTGAAGCCACCCTACGCAGGAGTGATCACCGTCCCGCGATTCTCCCACCTGGAGAACCCTCAACAACGCCAACCCCTCCTTGGGAAGGCAGTCCTGTCTCTCAGGACGCTACCAGCTATGGGGCGCGCGTCCCACCCTCATTGGCCACCACAGGGTACGCTTCCCCATGGTGCCCTCCACACGGTGCTCAAGAAGGAGTCTCATACCTCCACACCCAACAACACGTGATCCTCAGTGCTCACAGTGACAGCAGGAGTGTCATACCTCGCCGTCATGCCACGAAATACCTCAACTTGTGGACCTCAACCTCGGCCCCACGAACGACAGTCAAGGAGTGTCACACCTCCAAGACCCAACGAACACTCACCTTAATCTGTTGGTCCCCAACGCAAATAAAAAGCATCGGAAAACTCTTTCTAAATCCATTTCCAAATATGTGCTTTTCTCTTTCCAAAACTCTCTTTTGGAAAACCTTTTCAAAACCACTAAATGTCCTTTAAAACTCAAGAAACATTGTGCCCAACAGTGGCACAGAAACCAAAAGGCTGAGAAACCACAAACAAAACACAGCCTCGACAGCTCTCCTATCAAACTCAAGCAAAAGCACCTTGGGAGCGTTTGGGTTTACGAGCACTACACTCAACCCACGACCACAACCTAAGAAAACACCAACAGTAAAGCAAACACAACCAGAACTCACACGCTCTAACACCAACTGTGAGACACCTACTGGCACGTGTCCCACAGGAGCACAACCAGATTGGCTCAGACACCCAGAACAGTGCCACTGTATACTCCATTCAGTGCACCGCACACAAAACCACACAAATCCTAGACCTAGGGACACTATCATTATCCCTAAAGTCCACTCTAAATCATCTGGTGAAAGAATCTACCATTTTTAAATCATTCCATCTTTTATTCTACCCATACCCCAGATGAAATCTTTATAATTCATTTTTAGGCAAACCCTAGACCATTCTAATGATTATCCTAATCATGTATGCCATTACGTTTATCCCCCCCAAGATTAATATATATATATATATATATTAATCAAAACATAAGATAACTTCATGCAGGATCAAGGCCTGAATCGGCAGACTGAAATAGAACGGTCAATCGAATCTAGGCTCAGGGCCCCAAATCGGTAGACCGAAAAACCACTCGGTCGGCCTAAAACCCCTGATTCGGTAAACTAAAAACGTTCGGTCGACCGAATCAGAAATTCTGTCAATAGCTAAGACTCCCAGAATGGCAGACTGAATAAATTTGGTCGACTAAACCAAGGGTCAAGGGGACAATCTGCAATAAAAATGGCATACCAAAATAATTCGGCATGCCAAACCAGGCGACTGTAGGGCAACCCAAAATGGTACCCCAAAGCCCAATCTTGCAAACCACCAATCCAAACCATGCAAACAATATATCAAAATGAAGATCTCAACGAGATCTTCCAAACCAGACAAACAACATCGAGATCCATCAAGCGGATCTCGAGAAAACAACAGAAAACACAAGGGAGATACTATTCACCCTAAACCATAGATACAGCCATAAATGGCCCACAAATGCACAATAAATTCTATAAAATTCACTACAATTACCAACACACTCACATGCACCTGTGGTACAAATTTGGAATCAAAATAAAATCTACGGAGTGCGTACCTCCACTGAAGACGCGAGACAGATGGCGACGCTCCTCCTCCAACCACGAGCTGCTCCTCTCCTCCACGCGACGACGGCGGCACGGTGGCGGCTGCAACCTCCTCCTTTCCACCATCTCCCCCTCTGTCTCACACAATCCCTCTCTCCCTCCCGCCTCCCCTCTCTCTCTTTACTCTCCCTCTCCCACGCGCGAGAGGAGGAGAAGAAGAAGAAGGGGTGGGGGTGGGGCCCGAGAAGGGAAAGAAAGAAAAGAAAGAAAGAAAGGAAAGGAAAGAGAAAGAAGGGAAGGACAGAAAGGAAGCCACAAGCACGAAACCAAATCACGTGACCTTCCACGTTTACGTGACTCGTGCCACCAGGGACCCGCCACCAAACCTCCACGGCCCAAGAGAAACCACAAAACTCCTAAGAGGGTCAACACAGTGCCTAAACCACATCATGCCAAAAGGCCAGAAATCCACATTCCAAATGACAGACATTACTAAGAACGTGTCCTACGTTAGGCATTGGGACCCCCAAAGCCTAACGTGCCTGAATTTCACCTTAATTATCTGACCAAGCACCACTCAAAAAAAACCTTAGTCATTATAGACTATGCTCGGAGGAGAATTTATTTTGTGTCTCCTGAGGATGGATCTTTCTTTGTGCAAGGTGGGTGTCATGGTGAGCCTAAGTTTGTCATTTCGACTATGAAGGCTTATACGTCTTTGGTCAGGTGTTGCGTGGGGTATCTAGCCAATATAGTTACCTCAACCTCTCTTGAGTTGGGTGTTCACATCATCTTAGTGGTGTGTCAATATCTCGATGTTTTCCTTGACGATTTGCTTGGTATGCCACATCATAGGGAAGTAGAGTTCTCGATCGATCTGATTATTGGTTTTGGTGCTGTGTCGAAGCCTCCTTATCGCACGGCGCTAGCGGAGTTGCAAGAGCTCAAGACTCAATTGTAGGAGTTGCTGGACAAGGGGTTTATCAGGCTGAGTGTGTCTCCGTGGGGAGTGCTTGTCTTGTTCGTCCATAAGAAGGATGGTTCGCTCTGACTATGTATAGATTATCGGATGCTGAAACAGATCACGGTGAAGAACAAGTATCCCTAGCCTTGCATTGATGACCTATTTGACCAGTTACAATCTGCATCCATATTCTCGAAGATTGATCCAAGGTCAGGATATCACTAGTTGAGGTCACAAGACTCAGATATTCAGAAGATTGCTTTCCGGACGCAGTACGGGCATTACAAGTTCATAGTTATGCCTTTTGGCTTGACCAATGCACTAGTTATGTTTATGGATTTGATGAATAGGATTTTCAACCCTTTTCTAGACTAGTTCATTGTGGTTTCTATTGATGACGTACTGGTCTACTCCCATGATGTAGAGACTCATGCCTTGCATCTAAGGGCGATTTTGGATACTCTAAGGCATCATCAGTTGTATGCTAAATTCTCCAAGTGTGAGTTTTGGTTGAGTGAAGTTTTGTTCCTTGGACATTTGATTTCTAGATAAGGCATCAAAGTGGATTTGGCCAAGGTCAAGGCGATAAGCAGTTGGGCGCAATCCAGGACTGTAGCTGAGATTAGGAGTTTCTTTAGTCTGGGGGGCTATTATAGGAGGTTCATCCAGGATTTCTCCTCCATAGCTGCACCTCTAACAGAGTTGACCAAGAAGAGGGTTTCGTTTTGTTAGGACCAAAATTATGGGGTGAGTTTCTAGGAGCTGAAGTCTCATCTGGTATCTACCCCTTTGTTGACTCTGCCTTCTAGAAGTGGTGGCTTCACTGTGTATAGTGACGCTAGTGGTGTTGGGTTAGGGTGTGTTCTGATGCAGTATGACAATGTCATCGCATATACTTTGCGCCAGCTGAAGGATCATGAGAAGAACTACCCGACTCACGATTTAGAGATGGCTGCCGTAGAGTTTGTTCTCAAGCTTTGGTGACACCATCTATATGGGGAGTAGTTTGAGGTCTTCACCAATCATCAGAGCTTGAAGTATATCTTCACTCAGAGGGATCTCAACCTGAGGCAGCGTCGATGGGTGGAGTATTTGAAGGACTATGATTTCAGCTTGTCTTACCACCCTAGGAAGGCCAACATGGTCACCGATGCTTTGAGTCAGTGTACCCTGTTGGTGAGCCTGATGGTCAAGGAGTGGACCTTGTTGAAGGATTTGGTGAGCTGCAGGCTGAAGCGGAAAACATAAGGGATGGTTGGTGTCTTGGTGGCCAACTTCTCTGTTCGCCCCAAGCTGATCGAGCTTATTGTCACTTGTCAATAGCAGGATCTATTTGTTCATGCTGTGTTTGGGAAGCTGGAGGCTGATGGAGAGCCACATTTCTCTGTTGGGACATATGGAGAGTTGAGATATGATATGCGTCTGTACGTGCCCCAACATCAGGAGGCCAAGTAGAGGTTGCTCAATGAAGCGCATTGGTCTAGGTACACTATTCATCCTAAGAGTACGAAGATGTACCAAGTCCTAAAGTGAAACTTTTGGTGGCCTGGCATGAAGAGGTATGTTGCTGACCATATGGCGAGGTATACAACCTGCCAATTGGTCAAGGCAGAGCACCAGAGACCTAGAGGGACCTAACAACTATTGGATATTCTTGTGTGGAAATGGGAGCATATCTCTATGAACTTCATGACTGGTTTGCAGTGGACTTAGAGGAAGAACGATATTGTGTGGGCAATTGTGGATCGACTAACCAAGTCTGCTCACTTCCTAACCATTCAAGTGAAGCTTGCGATGCACTGCCTGACAATGTTGTATGTTTCCAAGGTGGTTCGGCTACATGGTGTTTCAGTGTCCATCGTGTCAGATAGAGACATAAGGTTCACCTCAAGGTTATGGAGAACTCTATAGGAGGCCTTTGGCACAGTGGAGGATAGAGAGGACTATCCAAATGCTGGAAGATATGCTTAGATGAGAAGACTATCCAGACGTTGGAAGATATGCTTAGAGCATATGCCCTAGACTTGTAAGGGAGTTGGAAGGACTATCTGTCCTTGATTGAGTTCACCTACAATAATAATTATCACTCGAGTATCGAAATGGCACCGTACGAAGCTTTGTATGGTAGGCCATGTAGGTCACCAGTTTGCTAGAGCGAGGTGGGTGAGCGTCAGTTGATTGGTCCTGAGCTTGTGCAACTATATGCAGACAAGGTTGATTTAATCCATAGCAGGCTATTGGCTGCATAGAGTCGGCAAAAGAGTTATGCCGTCATAAGGCGGAGACCGTTTGAATTTCTGGTGGGAGACTATGTATTTCTGAAGGTGTCACCGACCAAGGTTGTCATGAGGTTCGAGAAGTGTGGGAAGTTGAGTCCTTGCTATATTGGCCCGTACCAGATTACCCAGAGGATTAGTGAGATTGCGTATCGGCTGGATCTACCACTGGAGATGTCGTCTAGCAAGCCTGTTCCATGTCTCCATGCTGAGGAAGTGTCTAGCTGACGCATCTCATTTGATTCCAGTTCAGCCAGAGGAGCTCTAAGAAGATCTATCCTTTGTAGAGGATGCCATCTAGATTGTCGACTACAAGTAGCAAGTGTTGCAAAGCAAGGTGATTCCACTAGTCTTAGTGCGGTGGAGGCATTATGGAGCCGAGGAGGCCACGTGGGAACGTAAGGAAGCCATCCTAGCCCAGTACCCGTATCTTTTTGCCAACTAGTGATTTCGAGGGCGAAATCTTCTTTTAAGGTGGTTAGGATGTAACACCTTGTAATGGCCCGACACGTCACAAATCAGCATCAACACTACCCATTTAACTAATTAATAGAATTAAACTAAAATAAAGAAAATAAACAACTTAAACAACAAATTAACTACCTAGAACCTCATGCGTAGCTAGTGGCTCCTATCTATATGCACCAGTACTAGAATGCACCAATATCTACACCTGAAAATCAAAACATAAAACACATGAGTGACCTAATGTCACCCAGCACATGCCCACAAAAAACAAACAAAGCCCACAGAAAGCCATGCTATTTTCGCAATCACAAGTGCTTCTCAATCATTCTATAGTTCATGCTTTTCAAATATCCTCTTTTTGTTTCTTTTGAAATTTCATGCATCTTTTCAAATCATTTATGCATTTCATGAAAACCAAACTCAACTAGTAGCCAACCTAAAACAGCACACAGCACAATTTATCCAAACCTTGGCTGGAACTAGCTAAAACTACAAGTCAGGACTAGAACTTGGCGAAAACCTCAAGAGAAACTCATGTGCCAGTCCTAGCTTAAAACTAATCTCGCACACAGTCCGACTAAAACCTGTCACGTCACCCTAGCTACAGGTGACCAACCCGGCCACAAGCAATTGGTGAGGCATCAACCCCGACCCTACTGCATTGTCGTGGTTAACCACCTCGTGCAGGAGTCCACCCGCCTCAGCCATAAAAGCCTCATACTACCATGACCACACAGGTCACAAACACACACATGGGGTGTGTAACCATGCCGGCGAGGAGGATCGCAAAAAGATGCGAAACGGTCGGCAAAATCACGTCGAAAAACAAAACAAAAAATGCAAAAATGCAGGAGTCGCCACCTAGTCTATTATGGAAGACGAGGAAAACCATAAACATGAAAAATCATGCAA
>JAMKQA010037118.1:0-14976 GCA_024699735.1 Posidonia australis | reverse complement strand
TAATAGTGCTTCATAAATATTATATTTCAGTTAAAAAACTATATTCCAGTTGTAGTGATGCATTTGAAGATTTATGAATGAGAAGAAATAATTGCAATAGAGGTAAGATATAATTGCAGTTACGAGAAAGCGTGAACGGATTACAGTTACGAGAAAGCAAAATTAAAGGTAATAAAGGTAAGATATAATTGCAATGGAGGTAAGATTACCCAGCAAAAAGTACACCATGTTAAAAAAAACCATTACTTCATCCTAAACCGTAAGAAACAACATCAATGGTTATATCAACTTATCGTCAAATATGCAAAAAAGGATCATGTCCTCATCTGAACCTTTTGCTATATATATATATACATATATATATATATAAATCAAAAAGAGGGAAGAGAGAGAGAGAGAGAGAGAGAGAGAGAAAGAAAGAAAAGGGGAAAGGAAAAGAAAATTCTTGATTTGTAAATACTCTATAAGGACATTAGGGGGTTGTTAAGGAATCTTCCTCAAGGATGGTCAACAATATTAAAATAGTTGAGTCTACATTTCAAGGTGTAAAACGCTGTCAAAGTTGCATCTAATGTTGAATGCCCCCATTTTGGTTTTCAACATTGCCAGATTGCTAGTCAGCCATTTTCACTCAAATGCTCTTTCTGTCAGCCAAGTCTGGATGTTGTATCAATAAAGGACAAGGAGGATGTGCTAAGGGTCTATAATGATTGAGTAAATAATATTGGACAATGTTTGCATATACAAATTCAACTTTTATGGTGTTGAAGTTGACAGAGTTGTTAGACACCATTAGTTATAGCATCTTACATTAGACGTAGATCTGCTTGAGTCTTACACTTTTTGTACTAAACTTAAGCTAGACCAAAAGGGAAGCTTAGCCAAATGTTTGAATATGAAAGCAGCCAATCTGATACAGTATGCTCGAAGAGGAACCTATCTTGAAGCTATTTTTTTCCAATCACTGGAGAAGAATTGGATCCTGACTTGATCCAATATCAAGTCTTGTATCGCTTCATTTACAGTGACATCAACCATGTTGGCCCATCTAAGATGTTAAGTCAATAAATTAATGATCTCCATCAAGGTCAACACCTCCTTAGTGAAGGACTACAAATGTCTGTTGCAAACCACATCCCTAAAAGTCTATACCAGGGACAACTCGGAAATGCATCGTCAAAAACCAAACATCAGGGACAGAGAAATGACCCACATGGAGGAGTACGAATAAAGACCAACCCTTTGTTCTTTGCGCAACAATAGCAACAACCACATGGTGAGTATAGAGAAAGAGTCAATCCAGTTTCTCTAGTCAGCCAGATTGGAATTTTCATTATCAAGTTCCTTCTCAGCCATATGTCAATCAAGCTTCAATCTCTCAAGCTCAAGGCAAACTTAATAACTTGGTAGAAATAAGGAAGTTGCTCAATGTGCTAGGAGTACACACTCAAGCTCCGTTTTGCTTCGATATGAGCAAGTTCCCTCCTATTCGACGACCTCTAGGGTTCAAGTATCCAAAGATGTCCAAATTCAATTGAGCCATGAATCCTCAAAGCCACCTTATGAAGTTCCAAATGGAGGCTATGCCTTATTGTTATAACTTAGGACTCCTTATCCACCTATTCTTCTATTTTCTCGAAGGAGAGCCTATGGAGTGGTTCATGTCATTGAGCAAGGAAGAATTGAGCAGCTTTGAGCAAATTCAAGAAAGCTTGCTACTCAAATACCAGCATAAGATTGATCCAAAGTTGACCTTCCTTGATTTGGTGAAGGAAATGATGAAGTCTAAAGAAGATTGGTTTACTTATGTTAAGTGATGGAGAGACATGGTCTTTAGGTCTGGCTTTATAATCCTAGAAAGAAAAATGATCCAAAAGTTAATAGCAAATACTACAAGACCAATGAAAAAAGGACTATTTAGTGCCTACTGCCTGTCCATTTCAGTATTATATGAGGTAGTGGCATCAGTTAGGGAGAATATCCATGAATTCAAGATGGAAGAACCATAACTACTTGAAGATGACATTGATGATATCATTCAAATTACTATCAATCAAATTCAAGCAAGTAGGGGCAGCAACTATCATGGTAATAAGAGGCAACCATGGAGGCAGCCATAGCCTATTCCTTGTCAATGGCAAGGTCCAATCCAGTCAGCACAGTAGCAAGAGTCAGGGGTCGCATAGGTGCTAAAAATACAGTAAGCTCAACCAACACAGAGGCAATAACTTCCAACATACTCAAGTAAGGCACCACTTTTGCAAGGCAATCAAAATCTGTTGAACATTTTCAAGAAAGACAAACCAACACCAAAGCCGATGTAAGAGCTCGAACCAACGCTAGAGCATACACTCGAGCTAGAGGAAGAACCAATGCGAATGCTTGTGCAAGAGCAAGAGCAAGAGAAAGAGCTTGAGCCAACGCCAGAGCCTGCACCCGAGTTGGAGCAAGAACCATTGCCAATGCCTGTACCAGAGCCCAAGCCAATGCCAAAGCCTACACCCAAGCTAGAGCAAGAACCAATCCTAATGCCAGAGCCTGCACTAGAGCTAGAGCTAGAGTTAATGCCAATGCTAGAGCAAGAACCAATGCCAATGCCTGTGCTAGAGCCCGTGCCAATGCTAGCACCCGTACTAGAGCAAGATCTAATATCTGTACCATCCGACCTAGATATTGTTGACCCAGCTAAGCTAGGGGTAGAAAATGAGCCTATTGCACTTTCTTGCATCAAGAAACTATTCCCCCATCCACTTAGGTCTCTTGATACTCAACTAGTGGAAAGTTTATGCTTGTAGTGAACCGATGCTTCCAGAAGTTCATCAAGCACAGACCAAAGAAATGAATCTCGTACATCAACAGGGTCAACCATGCTCACAAACCAAAGTTCAGAAAAATACTTCAACTAATGTGATTAGTGATATAAGGGGCAGAACATCATGTGCATCCATCAGGTTGTCCTCCTCTTTCAGGGTGAGGTACAAATTACGCATTTGACACTAGTTAGGAAACCACAGAGTCAGGATCTTCTGGGTTGAATTCATCACTAATCAACCATGGAGAAAAGAAGCCTCTACTGATGGAGGCTACATTAGGGGTAGCCCCCTAACTATTGTAAATAAACTTTTCTTTTCTTTTCCTTTTTCTTTTGTTTATGAAAAATAGGTAAAATATCCTTAAAAAAAAAAAAGAGAGAATAAAAAAGAGTAAGTAAAAACTTAATGAGAAGGAGGTCCTACCACACAAGCATGGGAAATTGAGACAAACTGAGAAGGATCATACTTTTTGATTGAGGCATATTCAAGCAACGCCTATTGTTTGGCCAAAGAGGATGGTACTAGGCTTGAGCATCCCGAGAATGCACTGCACCTCGAAAGATACTATCCTTGACATGCATACCAAGCCTATAGACTTCCAAGCTTGTAGACTAATTGTCTCCTAGAGTTTAGGAACTTCATTCTTAACTTCATCCCACAAACACTTTGTAGGAAAAGAGATTAAGAGTTCAACATTGAGATGGAGGCAAGCCTTCAAGAGTTCCTCCTTCGGTCCATGAATAACAAGTCCACACACTTCCCTAGAGTCGAACGTGCTATCTTAGCATAAATCATAGTAAGTTGTAATTGGATGGATGTTCAAGACCAAACTTAGAAGTGCAAAAGAGGGGAGTGCACCAAAATAAAAATTGATTCGGCCCCTCAATTGGCCCCTCAATAATAAATATCCATTGGTTGAACACTTCAAATGGAGGTGAGACTACTGACGCTCGGTAGGTGCGCTATCATAACATAAATCTCTATGGCTAGGCACTTGTTAAAATAGAAAAAAGGAAAAGAAAAGAAGGCAGCAAAGAAGCTATCCATTGACCCAAAAAAAAGAGAGAGAAGGGAAAAGACGATAGCAAATAAGTTGTCCAAATGGAAGTGAATGAAAAGATGGCAACAAAGAAGTTTTTCAAAGTCAAAATAGAAAAATTGAGGGATAAAAAGTACAATAGGATTTGACCTTGGACCAGAGGCAGTTTAGAACTCCGAGTCAAGTCAAAGTCTCAGAAAAAGACATTATCCTATCTTCGCACACCCTGTACTATACACTTAGAGGCAAGGAGCAGGAACCTAAGATTAGGGGCGGTTAGTATCCAAACAAGTCTGAAGCATCTTTTGGTTTAGGAGTACGCAAGGGTTCTGATTATCAAGGTTTCCACCTATGAAGTCTTTTTTTTCCTAGCTTCATAGAAGAATTTCCTTCTCAAAATGAAAAAGAAACAAAAAAAACAAAACAAAAAATAGAAAATCCAAAAAAACTCCAAAAAAATAAAAAATCCAAAAAAATAGGAAAAAAACAAAAAAAATTAAAAAGTTCCAAACAAATCCAAAATAAATAAAAAATAAAAAAAACTAACACCACGTCGTGAAATTAATAACAAGTATGGCCAAGGATGCAAAAAAAACTAAGGTGGTAGTGACTTTGCTTCATGACAATCATTTTCAGTTAATAAATATAGTTGAGGCCAGACTATTATCCTCTACTTAAGTTTACTTCATTCAATCTATGTCTACCTTCTGTTTATTGGCTTTCTTTGGACTAAGGGCAAGGGGCACCCTAGATGGCCTAACGAGTTGCTTGAAGTTGTGCAGGATATCATTCTTGAAGTATCATAAAGGGTGATCAACTCTTCAAAGAAAGGAGACATCTGTAAGAGCAACAAGTTCACTTTTAAAGTATTTATGCGTCAAAAAGTTGTATCGCTTTGTAGGATGTCATATCTGTGAAGGAAGCTCCGATGAGCTTGAATGAACTCAGACAACTAGAGGAAGTGAAAAGAAACTATTGTAGAGGCGATTTTCACTTTGTTTTGCTATTCTCTCATATTTCAATAAGATACTGACTACCACTTGTTTAAAAAAGAAGGGAAAAAAAGGGAGAAGAAGAAAAAGAAGAAGAAAAGGAACACTATGGAGACCTTACAACCATACATAGTGGCAAAAGAGCCTCATAGGACCAAGATGCCTTGCTCGACTTAAATTATCCCAACCTGATGCAGCTCAGCTTCCACGGTTAAATCAATGATTACTAGCAAGCCATAATGCAATGGAATTGTAGATACCATTTCAAGTTTGTTTCACTAAGAAGATTACTTGAAAGCATTGCCTTCCAAAATTTGCCCTAAAAACTGACCAGTATCCCAACAAGATATCAGACCTCAACAATCTAGGAGAAAGAGAAAAACAAAAGATGAAAAATGTATGATTATCTCTAAAAACCCAAGCTCTAAACCTCTTGAAAATACAAAAGACCAAGATTTCATTAGCAAACCAAGGCATTCTCTTTGGCTTCAATTGCTTCAATTGCTTCAATTTGATGGCATTCAGATTTTTCAGAAATGGATACTAACACAAAAACAAGCATGAGTAGACCTTCAATTGATCTTGAAATTTTAGATACCTTGTCAAATCCACTTTACTGAGCTGAAAACCTACCAGTAGCCAAGGATGAGGTCAGACCTCAGCAATCAAGGTGCAAATGGAAACCAATAGGTGGCAAATGTACCATGATCTTGGAAAACCCAAGACCAGAACTTCATGTGGATTTCATTGCTGATCGAAGGCACAAGTTGATAAATTTGAAGATTCACTGCTAAATCAGGGTCAACAAATTAACACCATCAAGAAAGAATGCATGGCCAAATCTTCTTCTGTTGTACTGGATTTTCAAATGCCATTTCAAATTCATTTCACCAAGATGGTGATCTAGAATTGTTGCCTATTGGAATTGACCATGAAAAGCTTGCCAAGAAAGAGATCAGATCTCAGCTATCTACTTGTCTGCATGAAGATAAACTCATTGATCCTTTGCTGCTTCAATCAATTGAAGAAGATCTTGAAGTGAATCAATTACCAACTTCGAACAATGCTGTGAATGCCTATTACAGTCCAAAGATGAAAGACACACCCACTAAGCTGATAAAAAAAGGCCAACATAACTAGCTGAGAAGAAGTCAACCCTCTTTGCCCGACACCTAGGAATATCATAGACCTCTTGCTCACTAACTTACGTATCATGGAACGACGGTTCCTCTGGAGAGTGTAGGCTACACTCAATGAAAGGGGCACCTGTTATATAAATCAATGCAGGCTATGATGGAGGAACCTAACTATTCAAAGTCATGCATTACATACCAAAACCACCTTCCTTGCATTCCTGCAAGCATGCATCCAAGAAAAGTGCCTCATATCGCATTGTGAGTGGCTATCGAAGCTGATCAACGCAAACCTTTCTAAACTTCCTCTTTAGACTTCTTCGATCCAGTGTTGGTTGTCTCGAGTCCTTCTAGTTTGACCACCTCAGGTCACGCCTGAAGTCGAGTCCTTCTTTTTGACCACCTTGGGTAACGCCTGAGGTCGAGTCCTTTCTTTTGACCTCTCGGGTAATGCTTGATGAAGTATTCTTTTGATTTGACCCCTCAGGTTACGTTCGGGGCTGTGTCCTTTTAATTTGACCTCTCGAGTTACACTCGAAGATGTGTCCTTCAATTTGACCCCTTGGATTTGTGGATACGAGATTTTAGAGGAAGCGTACGTTCTACATGCCTTGATGTATTTTGCCACTTCAGATGTGTCTGTTTGGTTGTATCCGACTCCTCTACTTTACGGATGATGGAATCGGTGTGATTGCCACTCTAGGTTCACTTTCGCAGACCCTCGAGAAACCTGGAAAGATGTGGATATTGCAGGTTCAACTTCCTTAGGATAGTGCCAACACTGCCAAAGGGTTCCCACACTAGTGAGCTTCTTCTTCTTCTTTTCCTTGCAAAACAAAAGTTAAAAAATATACGAATTAATACAGTGTAGTAATTAGCTCAAAGTAAATTAAAATTAATATGAAACAAGAGGGAAGATACTTACTCGTAGGGTTTTATCTCTCTAGTTGCAACTAATGCTATGCCTAGCTACAACATACAATAATGAAATGCTATATATAAAAACATTAAAAGAAAACCCCCTTTTAATGCATGAAATGCAAGATGATGATGGAACGTGGCTAGAGCTAACAGAAGACTTAGGCTTTCCTTTAGAACTTCTCTACTCTATCACTCTCAGAATTCTCTCCTATGATTTTCAATTCTACTCTCATAATTTTCCCCTCTCTTCTCCTTAATTTTCTGATCATTGTCAGTGTCCTCCCTCAAAGGCTGGGGGTGTCCTTTTATTTATAGAGGCATGGGGTAATCAAAAAAGGCAGAAAGGTCCATAATTGGCAAGATAATACAGCTGCTATAAAAAGTTTTCAAATCAGAGGTATTGTACGCCCAAAACCGAGCATTCTATTAAACGTCCAAAAACAAGCGTTCAACACACTCAAGAGTTACAACTGTTTAGTAAGAGAATATTCCATCAGTTGATTGGGCAACAAATGCTTATTAACGTTACACACGATTAGAAGAATTTTCCAAAAAAGAAGACATTTTGAATTTAAAATTTTTTAAAGGAGAAAAGTGACTGATGTGGCGTTGCTCATTTGTCAAGTGTAAGACGCAACATAGTTAGTGTCTAATGTTAGATGTCGAAAATCAACGTTCAACACAATCAGTTCAGAAACTTGCCAAATTTCGCTGTCAATTCAAATCTGGTCAAACAAGTGATTTAATGAGGTAATAACGACCCCTAAACATAGCAAGAAGACTCACTCTAAAAATATTAGATATTTATTTTAGGTCCAAAAAAGGAAATTTGATTGAAATGGAAAGGAACAGTTTCGAAGATGTTAAATGCCTCATAAGTAGCGTTCAACGTGGAACGCAAGATTTTTGGTGTATAATCTTGAACGCTAGATGGATTGCATTCAACGACCTAAATTGGAAAATGAGTTTTTAGAAGTTATTTCGGTTGAGTATAATACTTTTAAGGATGAATGAGACATGCTATAAAGCAATCAAATTTAATAAAAAATAAAGGAGTGCCAAAACAAAATATCTATAAGGTAGTCGTCGACATAGTTGCAGGAACTGATGACTTCACTAGGGATAACCAGATTCTGGTTTTTGTTTTTGTTTTCCTCGCTCGCTTTGGCTTTTGCCCGCTTGCTTTTTTTCTTTGCTTTGCCATGTTTGCCCTTCCAGCTTTATTTTTGCCTTGTGTTTTACCTTATCTCTACTTAATGCATGCTTTTTGCTTGATGAATGTCTTTCTTTACACATTTGCCATGTCATCTCACTTGCACATATCCTGCTGCATGCTTTTTGATGTGATGAATGTCTTCTTTGTTTCACCATCATGATGACACGACACTTGGCACATAACATACACATGTCTTTTGTTTGACGATTGCTTTTGTTCGCCTTGCTTGGTGTTTCTTCCCCTTTTCCATATTTGTCGTGATTAAGAAAGTAGAGATGTGTTTGCCTCCCCTCCTGATTTAATTTAAAAACACAAAAAATAAGTAATAAAACAACTTTAGAGACAAATTGCAATTCTTCCCTTGGTTTAATAAATTACAAGTAACAAACACCAAGCATACCACATGAATGAGCATTTAAAAAGCATGCATCTTCTCCTCTCTTGTGTCCACCACTAGTCTGAGAAGGGCAGTCCCGGTCTTTTATTCTATTGCTTTGGTGTTGGGTGAGTTTTCGGTCTGCTCCATCTTGTCTAGGGTCCCGTTGGTATTATTAGAGGGTACAACCCACTGCTTTGGTAGAGGTCGAGGCCACCAACGCACCACCTATTCACTGCGTGAGCTTTGGTCAGGGTTTAGAATGGGAATCATTTTTTCCTAACTTGAATCAAAACCCATTACCCATGAGTGTGTCTCGAATGGACGGCCCACTCGAGATATGCATAGTAAAAGAGCACATACTAGGGCATTCATTTGCATTGTGCATGCAACCTTTATCACTTGTATTGCGTCTTCTCAGGTTCTCACCTGTTGTTCCCTTGCCTGTCAACACTGGTAGCTTGGTGCAAGGTCCTCAGCTATGAGCTTGAGTGCCTCTGTTGTAGGTAGCCTCCTATGGTCTTACTCTTTTATTCCCTAGGCTATTTGTCGCTTTCAACAATAGCTCATCTTAGATCTCGTGCCTCTGTGTTCTGCCGCAGCCCTATCTGTACTCGCTCATGATCAGCCATGGCTGAGCAAATTAGCGAGCCTCCCACTGTTAGCCTTGAAGAGATCCTGATTCGGTCCCTCCCTCTCTCTCTTTGACTTTTGCTATTTCTCCCTCCTACCATGTGTTTTGCTTCAAAATGCTGGGAGATTCTGAGCCTAATGTCCTGAGACTGCAACAGACATTAGCTGGTCTGGAGCTTGCCATCGAGTCTACTTCGGTGACCATCACTCAGGCTTCGGAAATGCAGCCAACTGCTCCAATTTCTTTGGACGTTCTTTTTTAGGAATCCAATCTACTATAGCTCTTTCTGATGTAGGATTTCTTCTTTCTACTCTCTAGCCTTCTGACTCACCTTTTGATTGCGGGTCTCCCACCATGCAAGTTCAGTGTCTAAGGGTTTGGGCTTAGAGGCTGCAAGGCATGGCCCTCTCTCTTGATTTTGTTGTTGAGCCTCCTCGTTTAACTCATGAGGTTCCGGTGCAGGCCACTTCAGCTCTGTAGGCTCACCCTACTACACTTCTACCCTTGTCATCGCCCTAGCTCACCACTTCGGCGATGGAGGCATTATCTCTACCTCCTACATTTGCACAACACCCCACATAGCCTGCAACTCCATCACCTAGTGGCTAGCCCTTTGGTTTGGCAAGAGTACAACACTTCTTGAGCCCGTTGCCTAGAGCCGTACCAGTTTCATAACTGTTACTCCCATCATTTGCACTTTACACAACACAATATGCTATCTGTTCATCTCCTGTGCATTAGATACAGGTCCTTGCATTTATGCCATTGCATTCTACACCCTTGCACGAATATGCTAGCCCCCATGTTTCGACACTAGGAAGCATAAGGGTGGATCTAATGGAGCACACATATGCAACCCATATGACATACGCGGCACCCGTCTCTGCAGAAATGTCACCAACAATAGCGACCTTAGACACCCTCCTCACCAGGATCAGCGATCTAGAAAGAATGCTTCGTCAAGTGCAAGGTCAGGACCACCATTCCTATCAATTCCGGGACGTCTATTACTTTCTAGAGGTGTAACTCCCAACAAATTTCCACATCCAAGAATTCAAAAAGTGTAATAGTAGAGGCTATCCAATATCACATTTGAAGGCATATTGTAGAGATCTCGTGC
Source organism: Posidonia australis (assembly GCA_024699735.1). NCBI lineage: Eukaryota > Viridiplantae > Streptophyta > Magnoliopsida > Alismatales > Posidoniaceae > Posidonia > Posidonia australis. The sequence continues at coordinate 4,732 of JAMKQA010037118.1, read as the reverse complement.
AGCTTCAAGATGATGAAAGGCTCTTGATCTGCCTGTTCCAGCAAATGTTTGACAGGGCCAGCTGTCAACTAGTTTACATCCCTCGACATGGTCACTATCAAGACTTGGAATAACCTTGCCAAGCATTCCTAGAGCAATATTCCTTCAATCTCAACTTGATTCCTAAGTGTGAAGATCTTGTCGCAATCCAACAGAGACACCATGAGTCATTTGGGGAGTATGTTGGACGCTGACATGCATTAGCCTTCCACGTCAAGGATAGGTCCTCTGACAAGGAGTCTATCGAGATTGTTATCAAAGGAGCATAATTAGCGACTAGGGCTCTGCTTAGTATATAGCCTATCACTTCATTTGCATCTCTAATTCGGGCCGACACCCCCATGGAGAACTCGCTCCATAGTGGCAACTTCCCTGCATTCACTACATTTGCGATGCAAACCATCACTTCCAACGTCACTAGCGACAACAACAAAGGCAGCAGTAGCTACGACAACTTTGGTGCCAACTTCGCCATGAAGACTACCGTTGCATACGTCAAATTTTTTGGGGTGCCTGCCAAGGCCGTAGGCCAACTCGATCTAGATCAATTCACATTTGCATCTAGATCCACACACATTGTACATACACCTTCCACCGTCGAGCCTGTGCATCACATCGTGCTAGCATGGCAAGGATGTCAACAAAGGAAAAGACAACCGTGCCGCAAGGAAAGTGACTTCACTCCACTAGTAGATTCGTTGAGCATCGTCTTCCCAAAAGTTGAGTCACTCCTGTACCTACCAAAGGTTCGTCCACCACCAAACCCTCTTCTTGAGTGGTATAGGACCATTTTTTTTGCAAGTTCCATCGCACCAGTGGGCACCTGTTGGATGAGTGCCTCACTCCTCGAAATGATGTTTAGGACTTGATTGACAATGGCGTCATTGTCGTCAACATGAAGGAGGCAGCACCCACACCAGCATAGCCAGCCTCACTTCACCTGAGCTTGCAAGCCCTGAGAATGGCAGAACTTCAGGAGTTTATCTCATGTCTTCCAGTTCTTTCCTAGTGAATCCCTCCAAGGACATCAGTGTTATTCCTTCTCCAACCCTTTCTCTGCTCTATCCAGTGGCCACTCCTATTTTTGTTTTCCCGCAGGGGGCCTAGCCCAACGGCTGCCAATTTGTCGTGCATTGGTCACACCTTGTGAGTGTAGAATACCGTAGACCCCAGCAAAAGGCACTGGCAACAGTTTCAGCAATCTCAATAGTTTCAGCAATCCTCGCCAGTAGTTTCAGCAATCCCCACCAACACAAATCAATAGCATCAAGCAGTCAATAGCGGGAGCTGGAGTCATATTCTTTTTCTTGTTCCTTTTATGCTTTCTATTTCTTTTTGCCATTGAAAACCTTTAGAGAATATAAAAACCAAAAAAATTGAAAAAAAACAAAATCATCAAAAAAAAGAAGCAAAAAAAGAAACATTGAAAAAATCAATCAACAAAAAAAATAAAAAAACCATGAAAAAAAATAATAATGTTGCATGCTCACAGCTTTGCTCGATGAGGAAAATTGGAAAACTAGCCTACACGGGAGAAGTTTGTTCCTCCTCAGTTGACACTGCCAAGATGATCAAGCAGGCGAGGGAGCCACCACCATCGCTAGTCGGACAAAATGTCCAAATTCTACAAGGATCTTGCACCTCGAAGAAGGAGATAAAATGCTAGGGTGATTGAGTAAGCGAGAAAAAGAGAAAATATATCAGTATGGGCATAAAAGAAAAAAGAAGAAAGAAGAAAGAAGGTGAAGACAGAAGTCAGCTCAAGAGCAATGTGTGCGATGTAACTCTATCCCTACTATATCTTGGAGAGGAGTTGGAGCATGCGCCTAGAAAGCCTACACCTTTGAGGGACTAGTCCCTTTCTTGCCTAGACCAAGTGTTTATTAACTCTAAGTCAAGGATGGAGCAAATCCAAACATCTATATGGGAGTAAAAGAAATCAAAGATATTAAAAAAGCAGGTGTAGGGCCTTAGAGAGTTTGGCATGTAGCTTATCACACCACCCATGTAACATCTGGGCCCAATTATCTAGTCAATTTAAACCATGAGATTAATTGTAATATTTGAATGTGGTTTATTAATGGATAATTTGATATTCTGGTGTTGTATCTGTGTGTGTGGGACCCAGGCTAGACCCCGTCAACCCTTGCATAGTGCCACTCATGCATCTTTTTCTTTCTCTCCTTTCCTTTCTTCCGTATCGACCCATGCCTCCACAGCCTGCTCATGCACGACCCATCCTCTCTGTCACCTGTGTGGTTGGACGGTGATTGGTGGGATTCGTAAAGGCACACTACAAGAAAAATCAGATTTTGCGAAGACAATGAGCGAGGACTTTGCGAGGAAGTATCCTTGCAATATTATAACGAGGACATATAGCGAGGATTTTGCGAGGAAATTACCTCACAATAATATAGCCAGTTTTTTGCGAAGATTTGTTCTCGCAATGTCCTCGCTTTTCATTTAGTGAGTAAATAGCGAGGAAATGTCCTCGTTAAAGTCCTCGCTAATTTAGGTATAAAATACCCTGACGACATTTAGTTGTCCACCTCTCTTACCCTAAATTTTGTCTGCCTCTCTTACCCTACATTCAGTCTCTCCTCTGCCTCTCCTCCTCGACGGTGCTCTGACCTCCTCGACGGTGCGTCCTCGACGGTACCTCCTTGATGGTGCATCCTCGACGTTTTACTCATCTATATGGTCGTCGGCTCCCATTTGTCGCCGCCTCCTCGTCTCTCCCTCTCACTACATTCTCCGGCAGCGACCGCGGCAGAGCTTCTCCAAGACGGAAGTAAGATGAGTTCCTGTGATCGATCCCCCTTATATTGTCTTGGTATATTTTGTGCAAGATTCCACATGTATTGCATAAAAATTATGTTTTCTAAGCATCATATGCAAATGCAATATGTGAAGGACTGATGCAAAATTATGTGAAGGACTGCTGCTTGTTTCGAAACCTGAGCAGTTTGATGTCATGGTGTGCTAGTTACAAAGTTTCCTCAGCATCCTAATTAATTTGGTTTGCTGCAGCATATTCTCTAAAGTTTGATTTACTGTTCTCTGATATTCTGTTTTTGCGCAACGTCTGTGTTTAGTTTCTGTTTCCATATTACTTAGTTTTCCCACTGTAGTTCAGTTATATCTGTATTGTTCATTTAAAAAATTTGTCCTTGGATCCTGTATAATACATTTAGATGACAGGAAAAATTCCCAAAATTGTTCTTGAGGATAAATAAGTGTGGTAACTTAGTAACCTGTTGCATCCTTTCATTTCTACTGAATCAGGAATTGAACCCCAATGTTGGATGTTTTATGCCGGCACCAACTTGACATTGGATAGGGCTCTATGAATGTAGCTGGAACTCGGTCTTTCCTTCCCTTGTGGCTAGGTACCGGATTAAACCCATGAACATTTCAATTAGTCCCAATGGATGTTCATTAACAAGACACCCTCATCGGTTAAGAGATGATCGATGAAATGAAAATCTGAACACTTAATACAACTCAGAAGATTTTTTACTTTCCTTGTATAAAAAAAATGTCGAGAAGGATTAGCAAATAGTAGTAATAGCCACAGATCATGGCGAACTTGTGTAAACAAAGGGCCTCAAATTCTATAATGGCTAAACAAATGGAGTAATGAAGTACACAATGTTGCATGATGTCATTCTTGTCTGCTGACCAGGATTTTCATGGTATAAAAGAATGAGTTAAAAAGAATATGTTATTCATGCTCACATGTTCAATTATGAAATCTTAATCCTTTGTTTCATTTTTCATGCTCTCATGTTCAATTATGTACATGCATGTTTCCCGTAATCCTAATGCTTAGAATTATCCAGTCCTTTAATCAGTAAGCTTTCAATCATCATCACAGCACATCCTTGGGCTTCCTACTACGTATGACTCAATTATTCAGCAAAGTTCTAAGATCAAATTAGAGCAGCCCAACCTTTTCAAATAATTGATCCTGGTTTGGATCCATCAATTAAGCTGCCTAAACCTAAAAGGTATCTATTCAGTCTTAGCTATAAAGTTAATGTTCTTGCTTTTAGGTTCTTGTGGGTTTTATGCATGTCTGCACTAAAGCAAGAGAACCTTTTTTTTCAAGCAATGGTCCTTTGCCAAGAAGGGGGGGGGGGGCCCACAAGACACCCACACTTCCCCCTCGCATTCAACTTGTGATGGCAGCCTTTGCCAACCACAAAAAAAAATTGACTATATATCCTTTTGTCTTGTTTTTTTTTGGAAACGGAATCCTTTTGTCTTGTCATTGAAGGCTTCTTGAGTCACATAGGTGAAAAAATTCATTGGAAGTACACGTCAGGCTCGGACTTACATGAAAAACTTCATATGTCATGGGTGTTATTGTTAAAGAACAGCAACATGTATTTGAAGTACAAACCATAATTAAGCTGGTAGTTGATAATCATGAAGGCATACTTTCATAATTCTATTTGCATGGCCAAATTTAGATTGGTGAGGATTCTTTAAAAAAAAAAAAAACAGTTGAGTCCTCAATAAACATGTATTTATCTGAATTTCACTTTGTAAACATATTCCCATTTTTTACTTGCATGTTGGTGTGAAAAAATTTACATATATACAACTCACTAGTTAAGTAAGCTATATCCATCAATCACCATCTATCGACACATTAACAATCAAATCCAAGATATACATAGAAGGAGTT